>PVKS010050943.1:0-11348 GCA_004027875.1 Aplodontia rufa | reverse complement strand
CTGCTGGCGAGGGCTGCGCTCACAGCCGGTGCCTCCTGGCTGTGTCCCCGCCCGGTGGAAGGGGCTGGAAGGGACGAGGGGGCTCTGATCCAGGAGGCTCTGCCCTCGTGACCTGCTGGCCTCCCGGAGGCCCCACCGATGACCCCACCGGATGTCACCATCGCCTGGGAAGCTGGGGTTCAACAGAGGAATCCAGTCCCGAGCAGGGGAGAGGCGGTGTCGGCCAGGTTGAGTGTGCAAATCTAAGTGTGCGCGTGTAGGGAAGCGGAGCGAGGGACGGAGCTGCGTGTGACCAAGGTGAGCGTGGAACCAGGCCCTGGCTGAGAGTGTGTGTGAAGGGGTCCCGTGGGGGCTGTGTGGGTGCACCGGTGGCCGCTGCACCCATCGGGTAGATGCTGAGAAACGTCCTGCCCTGACGTCCACCCTGGCCACGGGGCTCGCTCTGACCAATTACGCATGAAAATGACTTGTGTCGCTTTCTGCAGAGCTGTAAGCCACTGTGTGGGTTTC
Source organism: Aplodontia rufa (assembly GCA_004027875.1). Taxonomy (NCBI): domain Eukaryota; kingdom Metazoa; phylum Chordata; class Mammalia; order Rodentia; family Aplodontiidae; genus Aplodontia; species Aplodontia rufa. Next base: position 10,838 of record PVKS010050943.1, on the reverse strand, counting down.
TGTCTTCTCCTCTCCTGGAAGTGACAGGAGGCACCATCAGCCAGGCAGAAGGACCTCGCCCAGCGGCGGAGACACAGAATGCACAGGGAACAGGCCCCTACTGCTGCGTGGGGCTGAGTTTAGCATTGGTCACTACACAGCCTAATTCAGCCCAGGCTGACTGAGCAGGAGCTGTGTCTGAGAGAGTGGAGTAGGCGAGGAGGAGGAAGGGAGCAAGATAGAGCAGGTGTGAGGAAACTGACACTCCTGTACGGTGCTGTGTTGGGGGATGTTTGTTATGCAGCATGACCCAGCCTGCGCTGACTGATACAGGGACCGTAAGTCCCTGTGAGTGAAGAGGAGTGGGAGGACTTTGAGCAAGCCACTATAGGATAACGTCAGGGAAAGACATAGGATGCTCAAGTTCAAGGCCTTACCTCCTATGGCCATGTTGCAGTTTCCTCCTCTGAAGAGGGGTCTTAATGATATCTGCCCTGCCAAACTCAGAGAGATGGTGTGCAAAGCAAAGGAGCCAGTGCCCAGGAGATGCCTCGGGAAGCATCAGACAGAGGTTGACAAGGTCTCTCAGTCTAGGCCCAGGGAGTAAATATTTTAACTATATACTGTCACTGGTGTCACTCTGGTCTGCCATTGTAGCAGAGAGCAGCCATGGAAAATGCATAAACACACAGGTGTGGCTCTGTGTCCGTAACACTGTGTATATGAGCCAGTGGGCACACACCTGTAATCCCAGCAGCTCAGGAGGCTGAGGCAGGAGGATCGCAAGTTCAAAGTCAGCCTCCGCAAGTTAGCAAGGCCCTAAACAACTTAGCAAGACTCTGCCTCAAAATAAAAAATAAACAGAAGGGCTGGGGATGTGGCTCGGTGGTAAAGTGCCCCTGGGTTCAATTCCAAGTACCAAAAATAAAAAGTTATAAAGAGACATGCAAGTATCAAGCCTGTCTTTTTATCACTCCTGCTGTCCCCTTCTGTCCATCCTAATTTCTTCCTATTTAATTTACCTCTAAAAATCACTGTCCAGACAAGTAGAAAGTACAGTTAGTCCTCCACATCTTTGGATTCAACCAAGTATGGACTGAAAATGTTTTTTAAAAATTGTAACTGTAGGGGCTGGAGCGGTGGCTCAGTGGTCACGGCGCTTGCCTGAGGATTTAAGTTCAAACCCCAGCACCACATACACGATGAAGTGTCAGAGCCACAAAAGCCACATGAAAAACTAAATAAAATTGATTCTCTCTCTCTCTCTCTCATTGTCCCTCTCTCTCTCTTAAAAGAAAAAGAAAACATAAGTCTTTGAAAAAAAGTCTAAGAGGGTGTGGTGGTGCACACCTGTAGTCTCAGCTTCTCAGGAGGCTGAGACGGGAGGATTGCAAATTGGAGGAAGTTGCCGGGCAACTTAGCAAGACCCAAGTAAGGAACAGGGAAGTAGCTCAGTGGCAAAGGGCTCCTGGTTCACTGCCCAGGACTTGAGTTTTAAATGTGTAAATAAGCACACGGGAGGATTACAGAGGCTCTGTGGAATACTGTGCCGTTTTCAGAAGGGACTTGAACATCTGCAGATTTGGGTGACCACAGAGCTCTGCAGCCAACACCCTGCAGATTCCAAGGGGCAACTTATACTTCTTCATGAACGCCCAGTTTTTAGATAAGGAAATTAGGCCAGAGAAAGGGATGGTTGGTGGGTTTTAGCTACTGTACTTGGTAGGTGCTTTAAGACCACCTCCTGGGTGAATGGAGGGACTGGAGATCCGCTGCTCGCCCAGCACCTCGGCCCCTCCACCGCTCCTGCACTCGTGGCAGACGTCGCTAGTCGCTCCCAGCACGCGTGTCCCCCGAGCACTGATCCTTCCATCCACATAAGAAGACCCGGGCCTTAGCTCAGCTACGTGTTCTGTAGCTGGGGACGCAGAGGCTCAGAAGGGTGTGAGGGGAATCCGTGTGAAGCAGCTGGTCCACTCGGGCCGCCTGCTCCCTCCAGCCCGTCTAGAAGCTCCAGAGAAGCCCTCGTCCATCTGGGTGGACAGGGGGTGCCAGGGAAGGGCACAGCTGGGCAGCTGGCAGGGGCTCATCCCAGCCTGGCCCTGCCTGTGCAAGCCACCCCAGGCTCGCTGGCCACGTCCCTTCTGCCCCCTGCCCTCCCGCTCCCCACAGCTGCTCTTTTGAAAGCCGGGCATGGGAAGCTGTTGATGCGTCTCTCTGTTCCCATTTCAGACCATTGTCCCTCGTCGGCGCCAGCCTGCTCTTCCCTGGGTTGCTTAATTAGCAGCATTATTAATGGCGACAGGAACGTCACCAGCTTCTCTCTCACAGCAGCTCCCACTCAGAGCGTGAGCTGCAGGCAGCCAGGAAGCAGGGGCTGCTGCCAGCAGGGCCCCCTCCCCATCTCTGGGGCCTTTCTCTGCCAATGCCCAGCTGGGCTGCTTGGCCCTGCCTGCCCGGGACAGCCCGAGGGCCTGCGGGGGAAGGGGCAGAGAGGGGGACTTTCCCTGGGCTGGTGTGGACCCCCACCCACCCATCCACCGCATGATCGACCCTGCTCTGAGCAATGGGCCCAAGTTCATCTGGTGGGGAGAAAGGTTAAGGCCCCAGCCCCAGGATGAGCTCAGAGCCCACGTCCTCATCACCACCATAGGGAAGCAGCAGAAGTAACCAGAAAGCACGTCCACTCGCTGTGTGACCTTGGGCAACCTAACACCGTCTCTGTGCTCAATGACGCCTGTGTAAAGAGTGAGTTCCCCTGTTCTAGGAAGAGGTCTGCTGCTACATCACAGGTCACCCCAAAACTTCGTGCCTTAAAGCACCAGCCATGGCGATCGGCGGTTCATGCAGGGGGCCGCGGGAAGAGCGGCCCTGGCTCTGCAACTGGGGAGTGAGGGTCAACCTCAGAGGCAGCTCATTCGGGGTGGGGGTGCAGTGCAGTGGTGGAGCACTTGCCTGGCATGGGTGAGACTCCAGGTTCCATTCTCAGCAAAACACAAATCAAAACGAAGAAGCTCAGTCCGTGATGGACGAGTTGGTCCTGGCTGTTGGCTCGGACCCCAGCTGGGCAGCGTCCCAGGGCTGGGGGGTCCTCCACTCCTCTCCAGGGTCTGCCTGGGCTTCCGCACAATGTGGAACCTGCTTAAAGAATGCGCACCTCCAAGAGAACCAGGAACCGGTGCGTGGAGGTCTTGCATCACCAGTACACGAAAGGGACCACGGGCTGGGAGGTGGGGTGGGAGGAAGTGCTGGGGCGGGATTGGCCAGTCTTGTGCTGTATCGTGTGTTGCATGCATGTGCAGACATGCAGCAGTCCCCTCGGTGTGTCGCATTCAATGCACCCATAAAGAATGCAGGGAGGGGCTGGAGCGGTGGCTCAGCGGTTACAGCGCTTGCCTGGCTTGCATGGGGACGTGGGTTCAAACCCAGCTCCATGTACACAACTAAGTGTTGGAGCAACGAAGGCCACGTGAAAAACTCAATAAAATTGATTCTCTCTCTCTCTCACTGTCCCTCTCTCTCTTTAAAAAAAAAAAAATGTCAGGAGAAAAAAAAGAATCCTCACATCAGCTCCACGGCGCTGTATTGATTAGGGCGGCCACGAATGCTCAAGGGGAGGAAGGGTCACACCCTGGACAGGAGCGTGACGAGGACCTATGAAGGACGGGGTGTGTGGTCGGGACCGTCTTTGGAAAATACAACCCTACCCCACCTCTCAGGACAACCGTGGCCTAAGTACAACTACTATTCCCATTTCACAGACTGGGACAACAAGGTTCAGAGAAGTTCAGTAAAACACCGAGTTCACGCAGCTCGGTGGCTGAGCACTGTCTTCAAAGCAGCCCTTTCCAGACTCTTTGTTTCAAGCTGTGGAATATTTCCTTCTGCTGCCATGCTGGCTGGAGGACGGTACGAAAAAGAAGAGGAAGAAACAGAGGAAGGGCCCAGGCCCCTCTGTCTCCAGGCTTTTCTGAGAAGCTCAGGTTTCTGAGGACCCCCGGGGAAGCTGCCTCTGCGGCCACGAGGGAGAGTCACCGCGTCCTGCAGCTGGCCTGCCTGGTTACTCTCCGTTACTCTGTTTTCTGGGCTTTCTGGGTCACTTCCTTTCTGCTGAGCTGTCTCATCAGCCCTCCACGGCCCTGACCCCACCCCAACTCCAGTTCTTGTCTAAAGAAGGTGACGTTTAAACAGATGGCAGTGGGTCAGGCCAAGCGCATCGGAGGAAGGGTGTTGTCATCTGCAAGTGCCAACACCTGGGCTGTAGGACAGAGGGGACACAGGACATGAGCAGGCACTGGCATGAGCCGAGGCTGGTAGAGATAGTGCAAGGAGGCGCACAGGTGAGTAGACCGATGAAAGAATTTTCTGTTTGTTTGGTTTTTGGTACCACGGATTAAACCCAGGGGCGCTTAACTGCTGAGCCACATCCACAGCCCTTTTTATTTTTTATTTTGAGACAGGGCCTCGCTAAGTTGCTGAAGCTGGCCTCCAACTTGCTATCCTCCTGCTTCAGCCTCCTGAGCCTCTGGGATCATAGGTGTGCGCCACCACACACGGCTCTTAGAAGGATTTTGAGCAGAGGAAAGCCATCGTCAGATCTGGACATTTGGAGGAGCACTCTGGCCACGGTGTGGATGATGACCTGGGCAGGGCAGGCAGGCTGGACTGTGAGTGTTTGGTCATCTTAAAGGAGATGCAAGACGGCACCCCTGGCTCTCAGTCATCAGTGGGGATGAGGGAATTTTTTCCAGACTGAGTGTACGGTCAGTTCTGGCTGAACCCACTGTCCCTGTCCCCAGGAAATCCCAACCAGGCAGCTCCCAGGGACAGAGGAACAGCAAGGAGAGCTGGGGTGACTCATGAGCTCTGACGTTAGCCCAAGCTTCTCCCGGGCTCCGTCTGTGTGAACGTCACTTCCCGGGATGCCTGATGTGTCCCTTCTGTGGTGACTTTGACGTGCACATGTTTGAACTATAAAAAGCAGAGTTTAAAAATAGCCACTTTGTCATGAGGTGTAGGAAGAGAGACGCCCCCTCCCCAAGCACAGGAGGGACAGGAAAAGTTACCCAGCGCTTCTGGGAGCTGCGCCTGATACACCCCCCACCCCTGCAAGGATCAGGGCCACCGCACGGGGACTTCCTGACGCCCCCTGCTTCAGGTAGATGGTGTCCGTGAGGGCGTCTAGCAGCTGGTGACCCAGGGGAGGGTGTGGAGGACACCTCGCAGCCTGGTTCTGGGCACTGTGCACCTGGGTTTAAATCCCACCCCCGTCCTTTTCCTTCCCTGCTGGGTGATCTTGAGAAAATGACTCAACTTCTCTGGGCCTCAGTTTCTGCATCAATAAAATAGGACCTATGACACAGAGTGAAGGCACTGGAGGCGGAGGTGGCACCTGGAGAGCTGGAGCTGGGGTCCCCACGTCCACCAGGCAGGTCCAGCGAGTGCCACTTCCTCCCAGGAGCCTCTGGAGAGAAGGCAGCCGCTGGAGACTGCCCGAGGTGCTTGATTCGTGCCGCACTTGGTGTAATAAGCAATGCAATCACTCAGCCCCTGCAAACTCCACTCTGAGCGGGCCGGGGCCGTGGGCAGGCGGCACAGGGCTTCCGAGTCCTCGCCGCTCGCTTCATCTACTTCAGCTCAGCCCAGAAGCCGAGGTTGCACCTTCTGGGCTGCTGGGTGGGTGGGTGTCAGCAGGTGACAGAGTCCCACGGTCCTCCACGATGGCCTCTGGCACAGGAGATACGACCGGAGGTGGCTGTTGTTACCGTACATCAGCGCACTGGCTGGGTGGAACTGGGGCTCATGTCTAGGGTGCCACTGGCCATCAGCTGAGCTAGGCTGGCTTTGGCTGGGAGGACTCGGGAACCTGGGTCCCCTGTACTCTCCCCGTGCAGTGAGCCAGCCTGGGCATTGTCGTCTTGGCAACAGAGGGGCCACACCCAGCCACCCTCCGGCATTCCAGCCTGCGCGGGAAGAGGGTTTGCAGCCCATTGGCCAAAGGAACTCAACTTCAGAACAGGACACGAGGTCACCCAGCGTCCTGATATAAATGACGCAGTTACACAATGATAAACCCATTCTTAGTTGAAAACCTCAGAAGTGGTATAGCCATTATGGAACGCAGTACAAAGATTGCTAAGAACCTTAGAAAGACCACCATGCGACCCAGCAACTGCACTTCTGGGTAAATATGCAGAGGAAGTGGAATCCGTGTGTCCAAGAGCCACCTGCACTGCCGAGCTTATCACAGCCCTGTTCACAATAGGAACATTATGGAAGCAACTTCGGTGTCTGTCAACCGAACGAATAAAGAACAGGAGGCACAATATTCATGAGGGAATACTATTCAGCCATGAACAAGGAAGAGCCTTGTCATTGCAATGACTTGAAAGGAACTGGAGGACATTATACTAAATGAAATGAGTCAGATTCAGATTCTCATACATGGGATGTAGAAAACACAGATCTCGTAGAAGTTGGGAGTAGAATGGTGACTACCAGATGTCTAGGAGCAAAGCGGGGAGGAAGGAGGAAATGTCGCTCAAGGTACTAAGTTCCACGAGGTAGAAGCAAGCACTTATGGTGTACCATTGCACAGTAGAGTGAGTACAGAAAACAGTAATGAACTGTGTGTGCTTAAAAGCAGGCAGGAAGGAAATTTGAATATTCTCATCACAAAGAAATGATAAATGTTTGAGGAGTTTATATCTTTAAACTGATTTATACATTACACAATGTGTACGGGTATCAAAACATCACAAGCTACCCCATAAATATGTATAATTTTGTGTTTTTGTGCATCACTTAAAAAACAAGTTTAAGCTGGGTGCAGAGGCACACACCTGTAATACCAGTTGCTCAGGAGGCTGAGGCAGGAGGATTGCAAGTTTGAGGCCAACCTCAGCAACTTAGCAAGGCCATGTTTCAAAACTTTAAAAAAAAAAAGGTGCTGGGGATGTGCTCCATGGTTAAGTTCCCCTGGGTTCAATCCACAGTATGAAAAAAAAATTTTTAATTTAAATTTTTTAAAAAAGAAAAAATTTCAGAAGTGGGAAATGCGTTGAACCCACCTAACCTGCAGACACCCTGGCTTAGTGGCTTGGGCTGTGCAGACTGTGGGTTGTTTCCCACGTGATTGTGGGGCTGCCTGGGCACTGTGGCTGCCCAGCATCGCAAGAAAGGATCCGACCACATACCGTCAAGCCCAGGCAAAGATCAAAATCCAAAGAACAGTTTCTACTGCCCGCGTATCATTTTCTCATAAGCACATAGTCGAAAATTCATTCAGTCGAACCCTTGTACGTCGGGGACCATCTGTAGGTACAGATCCCAAAACGGGAAGGTTGTCGCAAATGATCTATCAAACTGCCCGGTAGGCACAGCTCCGGGAAAGGAGAAGGAGCTTCCCCCAGCTTCCCAGAGGAAAGCCCTTTTCCAGGAATCAGAATGCTAAGCAACAGAAATATGGTGGGAATGAACAGAGACTGTGAAACCCAGCTCCTCCGAGGAAAACCGAGGGTCGGTGTGGTTTGTCCTGAAAACCAGCAGAGCTCTCCCCAGCCACGGCTGAGCCATCCTCGCAGGGCCTCTGGCCATCTGCAGCCACAGCCATGGGAAGTCACTGCCTGAGACCCCAGGTGGAGCCCCTGCGTGCCCCGGTGAGGGTCTCCTGGAGGGCGCTGCGGCGAGCCCATCCCATGGAGGAGCCCACGCCTCTCCTGCAATGTATCAGCCAGCGTGGGCGACCCTGTCCCAGAGACCAGCAAGTCAGGACCCAGACCTAGAGCTAGATCTACAGCCGCCCTTGTGGCCTGAGCCAAGCCAGCCGACAGAATCTCATCAGATCCATTTGCGGAACCAGAAGCTGGCTTTGTTCCCATTTTATTGGTGATAAAAATGAGGCTGAGAGAGGAACAAGTGGGGAGGGAGCAGGACCCAAGCCCAGGAGGTCCCATACTGAGCACATGGGACTGTCCCCAGAGGTCCCGGGAAATGCCCAGGACATCAGGCCTGAGCTGGCTGTTGTAATCCTCCAGCCCGATCAGTGGATCGGTGGATCGTGGGAGGCCCACAGAGGAAGTCACCTGCCAGTTCCCAGCGTCTGCGGACTGACGGCCCAAGCAACCTGCTTCCCTGCTCAGAGAGGCCGGGCAGACTCTGCTGCCTCCAATTCTGCCTTTGAGTGCTCAGCCGGATGCACAGGGGTACAGTCCTGTGCCACTCAAGGATGGGGACACGTTCTGAAAAATGTGTCCCTAGGCGAGAGTCATTGTGCCAACATCAGCAAGTGTACCTACACAAACTAAGGCAGCCACCACATTTCAGGGGACTGTTATCACGTATGCGGTCTGTCCCTGACCAAAGCGTCCCAGCACAGTTCACCACCGTGCTTGCGCACACTGTCCAACTCAAGCCTGCGCCCCCGCTCATGTTCCCTTGCCAGAACCTCTTAGAAACGACCCCAGTGGACCCACTTCCACCAAGAACTCATGGATCCTGTAGATTTTACTGTGTGACAAACCACACCTTGAAGCAAGAAAAACACGTGTTGAATCTGCAGCTCTGCCGACCTGCGTGCAGTTTGGGGCTGGGCTCAGCAGGGCTGTTCTTCTGGCTGCTCCTGCATCTGCTGTCAGCTGCCTCCCCCGGGACCGTCTGGCCCTCACCCTCCAGCATGCAGACCAGGCCTATCTTCAAGGCTGCTGGGGGAACTGCAAATTCCTTCAGGTCCCGTTTGGAAGGGGCACAGCACCGTTTCCTCTATGGCTAACACCGTTGCATGGCCAAGCGCTGTGACTCGGATTGAAGTGCTTCACCCCCAGAGTGACCAATGATATCTGCAGATGTGCGCTTACGAGATCATTAAGACTAAATGAGGACGGGGGGTGCAACCTGATCCAGTGAGATGCGGGCCTTAGAAAGATCTCTCAAAGCAGTAAGCTGACTGCAAGCCAGTCCTCGATGAAATCACCCTCACATCAGATTTCCAGCCTCCGGAACTACGAGAAGACGAGTCGCTGCCCATGAAGCCACCCAGCACCGTTTATCGCAGCCCAGGTAGTTCATCTTGGCAGCCCAGGTTGGCTAAGATGTCCAGATTCAAGGATGGAAAAGAGTCCAGCTCCCCATGGAAGGAGCTCTGATGCCACATCACAGGGAGGCACAAGCAGGGCTGTGGCACGGAGGGAGGGAGCGAGGGGTGTCCCACGGTATGGAATCTGTGTGCACCAACTTTGGAATACCCCAGGCACGGTGGCTCTGTCATTTTCCAGCCATGTGGCATTTGGAAGTCACCCAAACACTCCGAGCTTCTGTTTCTTCATTTGCCAAATGGGGATCAAAATCATGTCTGCCACCTGGGGCCATCATGAGAAGCAAGCGGAGGTGTCATCGAGGAGAACTTAGCTTACCACCATCAGCACAGCCCTACTGACCTGCAACCTGGGGGTGGAAAACTTGACCTCAGTTTAAATTTGAGTCCCTTTGCTCCTTTATGGCTACCATGGGAGAAACGATAAACACTACCTCCAGGGAATCGAAAAATAATTCCTGCAGGAGGCTCGGCTCCACGGTGGACACCAAGCTGCATGCGTGGGAGATGGAGGTGATCATGGTTGGTAAAACTTGCAGTGAGGAAAATTAACACACAGCTCCAAGCAACAATGAAGGGAATGAACCTTGAAGGCACCGTGGAGACCAGGAAAGTCTTGCGTTTATCGACATGGGTTTAGTTGTAGGAGACAGAGACATGGATTCAGTTAGCTTAAGTACGACGGGAGATGCGGCTCTATGTAAAGGGCTGATGTGAGGCAGGACTGGAACATCAGCCCCATCCGGCCATTTCCTTGCCTTCCTCTGCTTCTCTCTGTGCTGCTCACCTTCTTTCTTCTTTATCTTCATAGAACGGGGAAGCATCATAAATAGCTCAGGACTCACTGCCTTGGAGGACAAGGGCCTGCCTCCCCCTGGCTCTTCCAGAGCAAAGATCCCAGGGAAGGGCTCTGATTGGCCAAAGGTGGGTCACATGCCTCTCTTAAGACCAATTGCTGCGGTCAGAGAGTGGGATAGTATGATTGGCAGCCCCCTCGGAAGCCTCAAAGGAGAGGGAGGCTGGGACTGGGCATTTGGGCTCTGCTCAGTGCCCTCCTGCTCTGCTGCACCATGTGACAAATATAGACCCTAAGGCTCATCAAGGGCAGGTGACAAATTCAGCTCACAGAGCAAGAAATTTATAAAGCAGACTGTTACACCTACTCCTGACACTCTCAGAGCCAACGTCCCTGAAAAGTTCTCTTGTCTCTGTGCATGTGTTGCTGGCACACTCAGGCAAGGGTTTTGGCTGCTGGTTCCTGGACAGGGTGCCACAGCCCAGCGCCTCCAGCCCGTTCAGCTGAGTCCCGGAGTCGTCCAACATCTGGGAAGCAATTACCCACAGAGCCTCAGTCCAGCCAGGTCGCCATTTGCTGAATATTCCAAGAGAAATTGGATCCATGTGCACCAAATTCTTCCAGAGTCATCTCACCCGACCAGGGTTTGGCACGAAAGCACTGTGGGCTATGGGAAGGCTCCACCTCCCTCAGGATCAGAGAAGAGCTGTCGATCCAACAGGATGACAGGGCCCCCAGCTGACAGCACAGCGGGCACCTTCAAGGCTTAGCCCATAGGGTCAGAGGAGGACACAGACCACAGAAGGGGGAAAGCCAGCATTTCAGTGCCTTTGGGCTGGGGGAGGCTGGAGTCCATCCAGGCTGGAAGGAGGAGGAGTCAGGCCAGCCCTGCTCCCCAGCCCCTCTCTGCCTTTCTTCAGCTGGGTGGGCATGGTGAGTCTCAGTTCCTTCATCTGAAAAACAGGGATAAAA
>PVKS010050942.1:0-11372 GCA_004027875.1 Aplodontia rufa | reverse complement strand
TAAAGTCTCCAGCCTCCAGCCTCCTAAAGTCTCCAGCCTCCAGCCTCCTAAAGTCTCCAGCCTCCAGCCTCCTAAAGTCTCCAGCCTCCAGCCTCCTAAAGTCTCCAGCCTCCAGCCTCCTAAAGTCTCCAGCCTCCAGCCTCTTGCCTGGGGCTGCCTTGCACTGCAAGCAGCCCTCTTAGGGTATTCCAGCAAGACCCTGACATGATGCCTTCCTCATCATCTGCTGAACATTGAAAAACACCCAGTCCTGGCCACGCTGGGGAGGGAGAGCTGGCTGCTGTCCTGCCTGCCCCATGGCTGGTTATGCCAAGCCAGGGGGCCTCTCCCATTTCTAAGGGATTCCCTAGGAACTCCCTCTTCTGCCACGTGGGAGTGGTAGGCAATCAGTCCGAGAGGTGGCTCTGGGGTATCTCGGGGAATGTGTCTGCTCCCCTACCCCTGTTTACAGTGGCTTTCCTCAAAATGTGGGGTCCCCAGGGCCTCGCTGTTTTCAGTTACTGGACGATTCCTGGAGGACAGTCCCCCTCCACTGCCCATTTTACAGACAGGTAGACAGAGCCTGGGGAGGTGGTCACTCCTGCAGGTCCCACCAGGGGTGAAGGGCAGGCTGGACCACCCGGCCTCACCCTGCTGTCCGGGCAGCTCCTCAGAGCAGGGGTGGTGTGAGAACTTGGGCGCAGCTGATATATGAAGGACGTCGTCCGGCAGGAGCCAGGGAGGAGTGGGGGACCAGGAGCGAGGAACCCAGCAAGGGTGGGGGCACCAAAATCTTTGGCCCAGGGATGGACATGCTGCATAAGGACCTTGGTTTTACATTTTATTTTTTATATTTTAATATTTTTTAAAGAGAGAGAGAGAGAATCAATTTTATTTATTTTTTCATCTCACCTTTGCTTCACCGACACTTGGTTGTGTACGCGGTGCTGGGGTTCAAACCTGGGTCCTCGCGCAGGCCAGGCAAGCGCTGTAACCGCGGAGCCACCGCTCCAGCCCCCTTGATGACCTTTTGATCCAAGACAGATGGCGTGTGCGGCAGTGGTCCCAGAAGATGATGATGGAGCTGAAACACTCCTGTCACCTCACAGCACGACACGGCCCCTCTTAGCCCTACACACAGCTCCTGTGTGCGTGTGGAGCTGACTTGGGCCTCAGCATCAAAGAGCAGCAGAACCTGACCCTCGACAGCGACCCTGCAGGCTGGTGTCCTGGCTTCTGTATCTACCACGCCAACTTCCCATGGTGCGGGGGGACTCGAACCCAGGACTTCGAACACGTGACGCACGCACGCTGCTGCCGAGTTCCACCCGCAGCCCCACATCTTGGCCTTAGATTCCACTCTTACATTTTCTTTTCCAACACGGTGCTGGGACTGGGACCCAGGGCTGCACCCATGCTAGGTTGATGGGTCTCCAGCCCAGGTGCTGCTGCTTAGTACAGCTGGGAGGCTGTCTCGGGCCGGTCCTTCCGGAAGAGCAGCTTTGTGCTGCTGAGGAACCCTCGTGGGACAATCGTGAAGGTGGAAGACTTGATCTCAGGGATGCTGGCCCTATGTGGGCCTGGGCTGTTTTCTTTTTGGTGCTGGGGATGAAACTCAGGACCTCGAGCGTGCTGAGTCACACCCCCAACCGTGTCCCTTAGCTTTTGACCAAAAAGTTTAAAAAATCATGATAAATTGTAATATGGAAAAAAACTTATAGATTAAGGACATAAAGAATAGATGGACGCGGGAGCTTGGCCTGGTGACGCACGCCTGTAATCCCAGCGGCTCAGGAGGCTGAGACGGGAGGATCGCAAGTTCAAAGCCAGCCTCAGCAACTCAGCGCAGCCCTGAGCAACTTAGCAAGACCCCGTCTCTAAATAAAAAATGAAAAGGGGGGCTGGAATGGTGGCTTAGTGGTTACAGTGCTTGCCTGGCATGTGGGAGTACGCGAGTTCAAACCCCAGCACCACATACACAACGAAGTCTCGGAGCAACAAAAGCCACATGAAAAAAAAGCCTAAATAAAAATTCTCTCTCTCTCTCTCTCTTTTAAATAAATAAATAAATAAAAATAAAAAGGGCCGGGATGTTGCTCAGTGGTTAAGCACCCCTAAATTCAATCCCTAGTACCAAGCACACACACACATATATTTGTTCGTATTTATTTATTTATTTGCAGTGCTAAGGATTGAACCCAGGGTCTTGCACAGACTAGGCAAGTGCTTGAGCACTGAGCTACATCCCCAGCCCTGAAGAGGATATCTTTGTCCTCGTGTGTGAAGCACACCTGTGATTTCAGCAACTCAGGAGGCTGAGGCAGGAGGATTGCATATTCAAGGCCAGCCTCAGCAACTTAGCAAGACTCCACCTCAAGATAAAAAAAATAGAAAGGGTTGGGGATGTAGCGCAGTGGTAGAGCACTTCCCTGGCCTGTGTAAGGCTCTGGGTTTGATACCCAGCTCTGCCTAAAAAGAAAAAAAAATTGCAGGGGCTGGATTCAGTATAAAGATGTCTCTGGGCAAATCCCCAGTAGTGCAAAAAATGTTTATATATTTTTTGTGTATGTGTGCGTGCGTGCACTTGGACATATATTAGTGTTTTAAGGTAAGTGTTATTATGGAAGAGTCAAAACATTTTTTAAAAGTTAAAAGTTTATAAAGTAGAAAGGTCACAATAGTGTAGTCCAGATATTCTGGAGGCTCTTACAATAAGATCACTTGAGCCCAGGAGTCTAAGACTATCCTGGGCAATGTAGCAACACTCTGTCTCAAAAAGAAAGCTAAATTTCTCCAGGCACCATGGCACACACTTGTAATCCCAGCAACTGGGGAGGCTGAGGCAGAAGGATTGCAAGTTTGAAGCCAGCCTCAGCAATTTAGTGAGATCCTGTCTCAAAAAATAATAATAATATGAAAAGGGGCTGGGGATGTAGCTCAGTGGTAAAGTGCGCCTGGGTTCAGTCCCAAGTTCAAAAAAAAAAAGTTAATTTATTCTCAAAGAAAAAAGTTTTTTTAAAAAGAGAATCAGTTTCATTTAGTTTTTCATGTGGCTTTTGTTGCTCCAACACTTTGTTGTGTATGTAGTGCTGAGGTTCAAACTGCATCCTCGCACATGCCAGGCAAGCACCGTAACCTCTGAGCCACTGCTCCAGCACCCCCTGCTTTTTATTTTTTTATTTCTTGGTACCAGGGATTGAATCCAAGGGGGCTTGACCACTGAGCCATGTTCCCAGCCTGTTATTATTTATTTTTTTGAGACAGGATCTTGCTAAGTTGCTCAGGGCCTCACTAATCTGCTGAGGCTGGCTTTGAACTTGTGATCCTCCTGCCTCAGCCTCCTGAGTTGCTGGGATTATAGGCGTGCGCCACCACGCCTGGCTGTCATTGATAATTTCGTAGGAATTGACTCTGCAGATTGCTTTGATTAATTCTTCCAATCCATGAACATGGGATGCCTTTCTTTTGTGTGTGTGTGTGTGTGTGTGTGTGTGTGTGTATCTTTTTCAGCTTCTTTCCATGAGGATTTGGTTAGTTTCATTTTATTTATTTATTTTTTAAATTTATTATTTTTAGATGATATATAGTTACAATGGAGGGGGAAACATTATCAAATATTCCAGAATAAATGAATATATACTTAGTTATCCAGGGCTAATACCATGTCATGGATACCCAGCTTGGGTTCCCCATGTTGCTGTTTCCTCCATAAGAACCCCTGAGTTAAATGGGTATCTCGTGGAGGTCAGAGATCACCTTCTGAGATGATTCCCCCATATTCGGTTCCTCCAGTCTCATAGGTGATTTTCCTAAGCCCTCCCTCCACTCTGTCCCCCAGCCTACACCTCCAAGTATCCTAGGCAATCATCCCCCAGTTGCGTTGAGAATGAAACAATTTGAAGTTATTGTTAGCTTAGCCGTCTAACATACTGCTTCCCGATGTATTCTAGCTTCCACAGATGAGAGAAACCATTCGGCCCTTGAGTCTCTGAGATTGGGATACTTCACTGAGCATAATTCTTTCCATCTCCATCCATTTGATTTCAAAAGCCATAATATCGTCCTCTCTAATGGCCGAGTAGTATTCCATTGTATATATGAACCAAAGCTTTTGACTCCACTCGTTGAGTGAGGGGCATCTGGGTTGGTTCCATAGTCTAGCTATAGTAAATTGAGCTACTATAAACACTGATGAAGCCACATCGCTATAATACGCTGATTCTAACTCTTTTGGGAAAATCCCCAGGAGCGGGACAGCTGGGTCGTAAGGTGGTTCCATCCTTAATTTTTTAAGGATTCTCCACACTGCTTTCCAGGGGTTATCTTCATTTTAGAGATCACTCACTTCTTGGTTAAATTTATTCCTAGGTCATTTTATTTTTTGTGCCTTCTGTAAATAGGATGCTTTCTTGATTTCTCAGCAAGCTTGTTATTGCTGTATAAAAAAGCTACTAATTTTTATATGTGGATTTTCATGCTGCAGTCTGAAAATCCTGAATCTGTCTGTCGTTTCAACGGTTGTGTGGTGGAGTTGTTTTTCCTGTGTGTGAAGTCGCACCATCTGTAAACAGGGATGATGTGACTTCCTCCTCTCCTCCTTAGGGGCCTGTTGTGTTTTGTATCTGTCTTCTTTCTTCTCTGTCTGGGCTCGGCTTTTCTAAGTTTCTCCTTTTCTTCCTGTTCCCAGATCTGTTCACAAGTGCCCACAAAGACTGTCCCATGCCCCAGGACGCGGAGCCCCGGAACCCAGACCTGCCCTCCAGTCACCCACCTGCCATTGCTCCAGAACACGTCACTGGCAAGGTACGGGCCACTCACTTCCCCTCCTACCAGTTCCCTGGTCCTGTAGATTGACCTCGGCCGCTCGCTCCCCACGGGGAATAGAAACCATCCAGGCTCCTCCCTTCCCTGCCCAGCTCAGCTGCTCCCTGGGGAACTGGGACCCTGCTCTGGAGCTTGCTGCTCAGCCTGGTGAGGGTCTGGATTGACCTGGGCATGCAGGGACCGGGCCAGGCCCATTTAGAAAAGACAATCCTTACAGGCCTCCCCACCCCAATTAACTCCACCCTGCAGACGGCGGTGCTGCCACCAGCCTGTGACCGGCCTGCACCTTCCTCTCAAGAAGGAAGGTGAAGTCCCAGTCCACAGACACCTGGCTAGGAAAGGCAGAGTCGAAACCCAAACCCTCCCCATGCCCTGTGGCACTCCACCTCTTCCCTCTGTGTGCCAGGGACCCACGAGCGGGCAGACCCGAGCTCATGGAGCGCCAGAGGCTGACCCATGCCTCCCCTAGGGAGCCAGGGCTCCACCATCCTGCGGGCAAGGTGTGCCTGGCCTGCCTGCCGCCTGACCCTCTTTTTCCTCTTGCTTTAGGACAAACAGATGGATTTCTGTTGGGATCCTTGGCAGGTCAGTGCACTTGCTGTCCCCAGCTTAGCCAGCCACAGCTGACATCATTTGTACCTGCTGTGCCCAGTCAAGGCCCTTGTCCTGCCGGCCCTGGGGAGGGGTAGTGCCTCCCTGACCATACCTGCCCGCTCTGGTCCACCACCCAAGAACCTGGGGTGGGCCGTGCGGTGGCGATGGGGACACCCTGACAGTCCGCCCTTCCTGCTCATTCTTCCCTGCTCCCTACAGAGGTGCTTCCAGACTACCAACGGCTACCTGTCCGGCTCCAGCAACTACAGCGTGGCGGCCCTGGCCACCTCGTCCCTAGTGGGTACGTTCCAGCCGCTCCCCTCCTGGCCCTGGAGCTTCCATGCTCCACCTCGGGACGCAGACTGCAGTCAGCTGGGAGGATGGTGGCCCTGCTGGATGCGTTGCTTTCTAGGTGCCAGACTCCATGCTGGGCTCTGGGGTGTGACCGTGGGGTTCCTGCTCCCAGGGGCTAAACTGTTGGGTTCTGAAGACACTCTGAGATTATTAGGTTGTCTGTCTGATGCGGTCTCCCTGCCTCTCTGCCTGACATGGGATGTGCTGTGAGGGTCACTCTCAAGAGGAGCCGGGAGGAGAGAGGGGAGTTGAGGGGGAGGCGTGAGCGCCCACCCCACCCCCGAGCTCCGCGGCTGGACTGAGCGGGCTTGGAGGCAACGCACTGGCCTTCGTGTCCCCCACTGGTCAGCCCGTGCTGCCCCCAGGAGGACTCTGCCACCTTGCGGCCTCCCAGGTGGGGCAGCCCCAAGGCTGGGGAGGGGCTCCAGAGGGGACACAGGTGTGATCCAGGAGCAGCGCACCTGAGGCGGTTGGGGATGGCCTGCAGCCCGGAGAGGGCTCTGCTCTGCTGGCCCCAGTCGGCCTTCCAGGCCAGCCCAGCCTGCCAGCCAGCTTCGTCCCCGCACACCTCAGGCCGGCAGGGCACTGGATCCCGCACAGCTCCCCAGAGGGCCCTGCTGCCCTCCCTCCTCCAAAGCACCCTGACGGCCAAAGTCCCCAACCGGGACTCAGCCTGCCCCTTCTCCTCACCGCCCTTCCACCTCCCCAGGTCCCCTTTCCTCTGTGGGTCCCTCGTGTGTCTTAAGGGTTGCCATTCCTCATTGCCTTGTGCCACAGTGGCTTCAGGAACCCCAGAGGCTCCCAGGTCTGTGATCTCAGCCGTGGACAAGGGAGATGCAGAGCCATCCCGCCAACCCTCCCCACCTCCTCCCCACCCACCCAGGCCTTGCCTTCTTGCCCCCAATGGTCCCCTTGTCTGTTCCTTGAACTCTGATCCTCCAATTGGAAAGCCCTTCCTAGACAGCAGGTCTCATCTATCGCTCTTCTGCGGTAGAACCCCTCTGCTCTTAGGAGACCCTCTGAGCCCTCAGCCTGCTCTCTAGGCCCCCAGTTGGGCCCCTGACGGGCATCGTGTTCTGCTGTGCTAGTCCTGTGTTGCCCTGGGGTCACACCCACCTGGGGTTGGAATCACACCAGACTCTTCCATGCCTCTCATCTCTGAATAGCCCCCAGTCTTACCTCCTGCATTCAAACTCCAGGCCACTTCCTCCAGGAAGCCCTCCCTGCCTGCTTACCACCTAGGTCTCACGGTCAGCAGAGCTGCGAGCTGCGAGCTGCTCCTTGGAACTGCCCATGGGTGTACAGGCAGAGGGTTGGGGAGGGTGCTGGGTCAGGAAGGAATGGGCTGTGGCCTGCAGTAGGCAGATGTGTTCACTAGGAGCGGGACATTGGGAGGGGCATGTGAGGTGAGGAGGACATGGGGAATGGACAGGGCACTTGGGGCTCAGGGAGTATTGAGTGGATATGTGGACATGGGGTACGGACCTGGGGTGGGACTGAAGTGTGGGTGTGCTGAGGGCATTGGGGGGGGGTCCTGAGCTGGGCCTTGCGTTGGGACAGTGATCTGATTCTTTCAATGACCCAGGGGTGGTGCAGAGCATCAAGGACCACATCACAAAGCCCACAGCCATGGCCCGAGGCCGAGTGGCCCACCTCATCGAGTGGAAGGGCTGGAGTGCCCAGCAGTCGGGCTGGGAGCTGTCCCCAGCCGAGGACGAGCATTACTGCTGCCTCCCAGATGAGCTGCGTGAGGCCCGCTTTGCTGCAGGTCAGTGTGGGGGGAGAAGAGGGGACAGGCTCGTCCCTGGAACAGGGAGGGGACAGGCCAGCCTGTGCAGTGGGGGAAGCCGGGCCTCAGGGACCCAGATCACCACCACCTGGGAGTTAGGCCTGGGGTGGGCAGGGCATCAGGTGGGCATCCTCCATCACCCAGGCACGGCCGCTGCTCACAGACGCCCATGTGGCTTGGAGGCCCTCCCCGCACTGCCTGTGCCCACAGTGAGCCAGGTCTCACCATCCCCCCAGGGGTTGCCGAGCAATTTGCCATCACGGAGGCCACTCTGAGCGCCTGGTCCTCGCTGGATGACGAGGAGCTGCACCCCGAGAACAGCCCCCAGGATGCTGTCCAGCTCCAGGGTATGGCTCGTAGGTGCCGGGGTGGGGTGGGAGGAGCAGAGCTCATGCATGTGCCTGTCCTGTCACCAGCTGCAGCGGGGCCTCCCCTTCTTCCCCTCAGCCTCAGTTTCTTCTATAAAATGGGGCTAGTGAGCCTTGCTCTGTCATTGCCTGGGGAGTGCCCTGAGCAGAGGGGACGGTCATCATGATGACAAGAATTAAGCTCTGCTGGGCGAGGCACTTCCTTAGTCCTCACTGCAGCCTCGGGGGCAGGTCCTGTTGTCCCCATCCTACATGTAAGGAAACTGAGGCACCTGAGATTCACAGCTGGAGGTGACAAAGCCAGAACCTGTAACTGACCACCAGGCGCAACCAGCACCTTTCTAGAACCCTGCTTCTATCCAGGGGTCAGCGAACCTTACCTCCCTTGAGCCCTCCTCTGCCCGGGGGGAAGCGGGACAGAGACCCCTGAGGAGCACTGCTTTGCCCACTTCTCAGCGGACAGTCTGGCCCTAGAACCTGCTCCTAACTACGCTCCCGCTCCCGCTTCCTGTCCCCAGGAGGGAACGGGGCTCAGAAATGCAGCGCTGCTCAAGGCCACACAGCTCAGCAGCGGTACAGCTGGCTTGGGGGTAGTTCTGCTCTTTGCCCTCGTTCACAGACCCGGAGAGGGCAAAGAGCAGGACCCAGGACCCCAGCCTCCCTGCACCCCCATTTGCTCTTCCAGACCTGGAGAGCATCTACCTTCAGGACAGCCTTCTGAGCGGCCCCTCGCAGGACGATAGTCTTCTGGCCTTCTCTTCTCCCGGCCTCTCCCCAGACGACTGGCCTTCACCCCAGGAGCCCAGCACAGCTGCCAGCCCACGGTCCCCCAGCTCGGAACAGCAGCATCGGCGGCAGCTCCTGGGGTGCCCCGGGCCCGATGGCAGGGTCCACCTGCCGGGCTCCCTGCCAGGCTCCCTGCCCTCGGTGCGCAGCGGCTCGCTCTCGGAGGAGGATGAGGTGTTCTACAACTGAGGTCCAGCGTCTCCACCTTGCCTGGTGGGCAGCCTGGCGTGCCAGGACCCTGGAGTCCACAGTGGACATCTCTTGCCCCTCAGGGCAGGCACGGGGCGTGGGGCGATGCAGCATGGACGGGGGCCAGCGCTCCTTGTGGACCACTCTGTGCCTCTGTGGATCTGCCCTGCAGTGGAAGCCATGGTGTCCCTTCTGTTTCCCTCCAGGGCTTCTGCCCTCAGTGAGCTCAAGGACTCTCAGCAGACATCAGGGCAGCTGGCTCCAGAGGTGACCTCTGGGCCTCCAGGGAGACACCCATGAGAGGGACTGGGAGACCACCTGGGGCCTGGGGACCCTGCCTGGAGATGGCTCAGCCCCTCACTCCTCCCTCTGTGCGTTGTCCCTGTCAAAGGGCCGGTAGTCTCTTCTGGTAGCTAATTGCCCGCTCCTTGGCTCTGCCTCTTGAGTGTCTGTCTGTTCCTTGCCCTCTGAGCCTGCTTCCTTGGTGTCCCCCTGCTCCCCCACCCCACCTCCCTCAAGGTTCTCTGTGACATTAAAGGTGGATTCACCTGGATGAACTCAGCCTGGTCTCTGCTCCTGAGGGCGTGTCCCTGGGCCCCTGGGCAGGGCATCTGGAGGAAGTAGGGAACTACTCCCCAGCACAGCTACAGCTGACCAGCCTGCTGCCGCCCACATGGGGGAGCCCCTGGAGGATGCCCAGGGCTCCTGGGGACCCCCCTTTATCAGCTGTAGCTCAGCCCAGGAAACTAGGGCTAGAGTGACACTAATTGTGTGCGGAGTCCTGTTCATGCATGAGGACAAGCACCGGAAGATCTGGGGGGGGAGTCCTGTGCCCCAACATCTCCCTGCCAGGGAGTGGGGCCTGAGGAGACCAGAGGCCCCGACCTACAAACCCAGGTGACCACAGGCAGCTTCAAGAGCTCGCTCCGGGCTAGCACAGGTAAAGAGCTAAAGGACGGGTCAGCACCCTTGCAGCAGCCATGAGGGATGGACAGAGCCCTGGGGGTCCAATTTATTTTTCTCAGGAACTTCTTTTTTAAACATTTTTTTTTTTTTAAAGAGAGGGACAGTGAGAGAGAGAGAGAGGGACAGAAAGAATCAGTTTTACTTAGTTGTTCATGTGGCTTTCTTTGCTCCGATACTTCCTTGCGTTCATGGTGCTGGGGTTTGAGCCCGAGTGCGCGCATGGCATGCAAGTCCTTAACCACTGAGCCACCGCTCCAGCCCTCTCAGGAGCCTCTGGTTGGGAATAAAGCCCCAGAAGGCATAGGTAGGTGCCTCCCCTTGGTGACAGCGTACACTAATCTCTTCATCCCTGAATCTGATTGGTCACTCAACTGAGTGGCCACTGTGCTGTCCCACATCCAGGCTGGGATTTGTCCTGTGAGGCAGCAGTGGTTGTGGGTTCGCAGGAGCAGACACTGTGGGTGCAGGGCCCCTCAGGACTGGCTTGGAGCTGCCTGCTCCCACAAGGAGTTGAGCTGGGCCGGAGGGGCAGGGGGTGGTGGTGGGGAAGGGCGGAAGGTCTCTGCCCAGCCTGTCGCCCAGGCAGCGGGCTGCCCTGTCTCATCTAGCCAGGCTGGATCCCTTCGGGGCTGGTGGATTTGTGAGGTTGGAAATCGCTTTCTCCAACTGCAACAGAGGAAACGGGGCTTGGGAGGGATGCAGCGCTGCTGAGAGTGGGGACTCTGGCAGGGGGACTCTAGCTGTGGATTCCTGGACGAACATTGGAGCTGGAGCTCTGTTGTTTGCACAGGTGGGGTCCCTGAAGCTGTTAGGGGCAGCCAGGTCCAGTGGCCACACTGGTTCAGGAATGGGGCATGTCCCGTGAGGTCCCCAAAACCTTGAATGGAAGGATGTTGGTGTCCCCCACCCAACTGCCCTCCCTTGAGACCCTGGTACCTCCACCCAGGACACGGAGCCCACAGCTCTGCCCCGCGATGTCACGAAGAGCGACTGAAGGTTCAACAGCTCAAAGAGGTTGTGTGTCTGGAGGGGAGGTTGTTAGGTAACGTTGGTGGGCAGGGAGCACCGCTCCCTGTCTCTGCTCCAGGACCACATGTTGGAGAAAGAGGGATCTGGCCTGCAGTGTCTAACGTGACCACTAGGAGTCACCAGAGTCCTCACGAGGCGCCCAGCAAGGTTCTGGAGGAAAGGTGGCCTTTCCAGCATGTCCCTGGCAGAGGTTGGGGCCACCCCCAGACTCCCAGGCTGCTCTGATCCTCCCACTCCGTGGGCCAGGCTCGGTCCTGACTGGTTAAATAATTTTCCCAAGGTCACACAGGGTGCATGTGGTGGACCTAAAATTAAAACCCTCTGTGCCTCCTGTGGACCTAACCACTGCCTCTCCACCCAGGCCCTGCTACTTCCCTCCTGCACTGAACCAGAACCCTGGAAGTGAGGGATGGAAGGTCAGGAGCGGCCATGCATTCTGAGAGGAGGAAACAGGACCTGGGGGACAGAAAGCAACACCAGGAGTCTGTCTGCCA
>PVKS010050941.1:0-11346 GCA_004027875.1 Aplodontia rufa | reverse complement strand
CGCTTAATAAATTGCTAATTAAACTTACCGAAATGTTACTGACTGTTAATGCCTTACATTCAAAAGTGGAACTTTAAGCCAAAGCCACCTGAGCAGAGGGCTAGATTCTTCATCCCTACACTACATAGAGCACTCAGGGGACTTCTATCACCAGTGACAACTGTCTGACTATGAAATTCCAGCAAAGGAGGAGGGAGCTCAGAAATGACTTCCTTTCAAACACTGTGAGTGGAATTGGTAAGTGACTACATATCGTAGTGGGAGCCTGAGAAGAAAGGTGTATCTAATGCAAAATCAACTGGGAATCTGTATTCTCTGTGCTTTTACTCCCTTAAACAAAACTGACTGTATCAGGGGCAGACAACAGTTTAACAGAGGATTCTGGTAAATAGGGAAACCCTAAAAACTTAAAACTATGAATTATTAAAAAAATTTCATGGTAGAATTCCTGAAAAATATTATTTTAATTGGAAGAGGGAAGAATCTAAACCTGTCAGGGGCATTTTACAATTTAATAGGGGAATTTGCTAAATAGGAAAATTCTTGAAGACTGAAAATATGATCTGCTAAGGGTTGAATTCCAGAAAAAGATCATTTCGATTGGGAGAGGGAAGACTTATCAGAGAGGATAGTCCCTGCTTCATGGGGCTAGGGACCATGTTGGAAAATGACCAAGTGATCCAAATACCACTGTTCAACTGTAGGATCTTAGACCACATGCAATGAGAACCAACTGAGCAATTTCTACATCTTTCATCATAGCGTCACTTCTCAGACTCAGAATCAGATATCAGGTTGACATTGCTGTATCCTTCCTTTTCCATTTTATTAAACCTTTAATCTTCCCCAAATATGACTATTTTCATGCTTCCACCCTTATATGGCAATAATATTCCCTTTTCTGAACTGTTTGTGTTATTTCTGCAAAATTGTTTTGATCACAAACCATTCCTTATTTGCTTTGAGAAATGATAAGTATTAGTCTGTGGATCTCAGTGATAGGGAAAAAAGTTAATGGGAATTTTAGCATCATACAGCATCAAGAAAAATTAAAGGGACCTTGGTCCACGTTTAATCACTAAACTGCGTTTTCCAGGAGCCATGAATTCAGGAAAGGTTCCGTGATAAAGATGAAAAACAAGAACTGGCCTTGATGTAAAAAACTTTGTACACAAAGCAGATGCAGGCCTGAAAACAATGCAGTTCTCTTTCTATGGATGTCCTAAATGAATTTAGACTATACTTTGCTTTACATTTCAACAAAAGCTATTTTAGAACGTTAGGGAAATTCATCATTTTCATCAATAAAAATAGACTAAGGGTGCAGAAAATTGTGCTAGATACTAAACATATTGACTATTTTTGATGGAAAAATATGATGATTGCCTTATCAGATCCATAAATAAAAAATAATTGCAAATCAACTTGCTTTCTAAGCTATTTGGGGATATACACACAGTGTGACCTCTATTGTCAACCAAGTTGTTCCAAAGGTGCACTTTGCTGTCAAAAGATAGTGCTGCGAATAGAGGTGCATGTTATGAATGTGAATCCAACATTTTTCCCCGTAGGACTGACCAAAGTAAAAGTTTCCCCTCCATTTTTAAAAAATGGCATTTTTGAGATATAATTTATACACCATTGTATGTTTACAGTTGTATAACTATCATCATTATCTAATTTTGGAAAAATTTCATCATCCCAGGAAGAAGTCCTGTGTCCTATTAGCAGTCACTCCCTGCTACCCTTCCCTGCAGACCCTGGTAATTACTAATCTATACTCCATCTCTATAGGTTTTCCTCTTCTGGATATTTAATATAAATGGAATTATACAATACCTAGCCTTTGTGTATGACTTTTTCACTTAGCATAATGTTTTCAAGGTGCATACATGTTGTAGTGGGTATCAGTACTTCACTCTTCTTATGGTTGAATACTATTCCATTATGTGGATGCACCACATTTTGCCTATCCATTCATCAGTTGATGAACACTTGTATTACTTTCACTTTGGGGCTATTATGAGTGATGGCTCTGTGAACACTTGAAAGCAAATTTTTGTGTGAACTTGTGTTTTCTTTTACCTTCTTTTATTACAGCATTATGTTTATACATAATAGTTGGGTTCATTTTGACAAAATCATGCAAGCATGGAATTTGACTTCAGTCCCTATTCCCTGCCCTTTCTCTTCCCTTCTGCTTACCCCATTCTTTCTCCTCTACTCTACTGATCTTCCTTTCACTCATTCATTTATTTGTTTTTGATTGGATCTTTCCACTTATACATAAAGGTGAAATTTTGTAGTATATTTATTATATATGCACACAATGTGATTTTGTTAAATTAATTTTGCATTTGCATTTCCTCTCCTCTCTCATCCTGACTCTGTGTTTTCATGTTTCTTGGGTAGACATATAGGAGTAGAATTGCTGGATCATAGAGTAACTTCATATTGAACATTTTGAAGAATTTTCAAAATGTTTTCCAAACTGACCACACCATTTTAAGTTTCCATCAACATCACATGAGTGTTACATCTTCTCATCATCCTCAAAACCACTTGTTAGTATCTGTCTTTTTGATTAGCACCATCTTAGTGGATGTGACATGATTAGTCATTGTAGTCCCCCTCCACTTTTAAGTTTCATTACCATGAATATTCCTGGGTCAGCCTAAAGGCTTTCACCTTCCCTGTGCCTCTGAGATGACCTCTCATATTATACCTAGTAGAAAATCTGAGGAAGCAAATATTCATTTATTCATTCATATTCACTGAGTATTATCTGTTAGACTTTGGAGATAAAACAAGAGAAATAGCCCTAGTCCTCATAAAGCTCACAGTCAACAGGGCAGATGGCCATTTGCAGAAAGGAGACATTATAGTGTAGAGAAGTGGTAGAGTGTAAAGGCAAAGTCCTTACTGTGGACCAAAAGAAGATGGTAGGAATAAGGATAGAGGGATGGAAAGGACAGGAAGATCATAAAAGACCTATGAGTCAGGTTAAGACATTTGGACTTTAAGAACATGTTTAAAAAGTGTTTCTAGATAGAAGAGTAACTTGATGAGATTTGAGTTTTTAGATAACCATTCTAATTGAAGCAAAAACATAGAAGACAGAAAGCACATAATGACAAGCTTGCCTAATTCCTAGAATGGTAAGGATCTTTAGAACCTCCCTGGAGCCACTTCTACGTTCTTAGCTTCATAGCTGAAAATTCTAGTTCCCACACAAATCACATCCTTATTAAGTCCTCTCCCTTTATTCAAGGCAGTGGTTCTCAAAGTGTGGTCCCTGGACCAGCATCATCAGTATTATCAGGAAACTTACTGGAAATACAAACTGTTGAGATTTGTTTCAGATCTAACCAAGTCAGAAGTTCTGGAGGTGGACCCAATAATCTGTTTCAACAAACCCTCCATGGAATTCTTATATATACATTCAAGTTTGAAAAGCACTGAGGTAACTGAAGTGAGAATCCATTCCTTGCAACTAATCCACTAATACAAGGCCGAATATTTCAATACAAGATGCTGAATATTTCAACACAAGAGTATGCTACAAGGTAGTCCGTATTTAACTGCCTTATGACTTAGACTTGGAGTCTGCAAACTATGGTCCAGGACCCAAGTCTTTCTTGAATCCCTCTTTTCTTGGATTTTTTTTTTTGCCTTTGACATGACCTCTAAGATCCACCTCCTAACCTCTTACTTCAGATGTCCAGATGCATCCAAGCTTTAAGGCAAAGTTAAAGCCAAGATTTCTCTTACCTGCCTCCCAAGATTTCACTTCCTTAGGTTTTTGAGCCCCTCTCTAAGGACTCATCCTTCTGGAAACACCCTCAGGTTTCAGAAAAGACTATCCCCTTTGCCTATGGGTGTGCCTTACTCTGCAGATCACAAGAGAAAAGGTTTAACAAAATACAACATAATTACTGAAACACGAACATTCATTTAAGGAAACTGACATACAGCATGAGGGTCATCTGCTTATGAGATCATGTTGTCTGGACAGTGTTATCAGAGGGTTGATAAGACATGACATAGCCAAGTTAGAACTACAATAGGACAGCCAGACAACTAAGCATGGCCTTCTGTGTAACTAAATTGTCCAGGCTCCTTAGCTCTGGTATCATAATTCTCTCTTCATTTGTCCAGATCTCTGCATTATAAGTTTATTGTGTACAACAGGATCTCCTTGATATAGTTTGGATGTAGAATTTTCCCCAAAGTCCCTTGTGCTAAAAGGTTGGTCCTCAGCTTAGCACTATTGGGAGGTGGTAGAACCTTTAAGAGGTCGGGCTTAATGGAAGAAAGTTAGGTCATTGGGGGTATGCCTTTTAAGACGATATTGGGGGATGGCTGGAGCAGTGGCTCAGTGGTTATGGTGCTTGCCCAGCTTGTGTGAGTACACATGTTCAAGCCCCAGCACCCACGTACACAACCAAGTGTCAGAGTAACGAAAGCCATGTGAAAAACTCAATAAAAATTGTTTCTCTCTCTCTCTCTCTATTTCTCTCTCTCTCTCTCTCTCTCTCTCTCCTTCTCTCCTTAGAAAAAGAGGATATTGGGACCCTGGATCCTTCCTTTGCCACAGTTGCTCACCATGATATACTGTGCTGCCACAGGACCAAAGACATCAGGACCAAAACACCATGGACTAAACTTTTTGAAACTCTGACCCAAAATAAACCTCTTCCTTTATTAAGTTGATTATCTCAGGTATTTTGTCATAACAACATAATGCTCACTAATTCACTCCTTCATTCTTATATCACCAGCAGAGAGTATGTCTTTCAACACATATTTAATGAATGAACCAATAGTTTATTTCAATAACTATCATGTTAACCTGGTAAACCCAAGGATGAATATGATGGTAACTTTTTTTCCTGTTTAAAAAATTTTCATTGCAGGACTGGAGCAGTGGCTCAGTCGTTATGGTGCTTGCCTGGCATGCGCAAGTACGCGGGTTCAAACCCCAGCACCCATGTACACAACTAAGTGTCAGAGCAATGAAGATCATGTGAAAAACTCAATAAAGGTTGATTCTCTCTGTCTCTCCCTCTCTCTCTTACTGTCCTAAAAATTTTCATTGCATTAACTACATCATTACTAGCATGAATTAATTCATCAACAAAATTGTTCTATCAAGATTTTCATCATTTCTTTCCTAGCAAGCAAGTCTATGTAAAACCACAAGCAGTGTAGACTTTTTTTTTAAAAAAAGAGAGAAGGACAGTGAGTGAGTGAGAAAGAGAGAGAGAGAGAGAGAGAGAGAGAGAGAGAGAGAATCAACCTCCATTGAGTTTTTCACATGGCTTCAGTTGCTCTGACACCCAGCTACGCACATGGGTGCTGGGGTTTGAACCCGCGTACTCGCGCATGCAGGGTAAGCACTATAACCACTGAGTCACCGCTCCAGTCCCCAGTGTAGACTTTTAAATCCAAATTCAAGCCTTGCCTGTTGAAAATATAACCTTGATGTTTTAGATTTGGATGACCCAAAAGTGGTGTTCTAGTATTTTTGTCAAATGAGAAATAAAGGGTGAAATATCTCAGTTGACAACTTACCTAAATTCTGATTGGCCTAACCATCTCAGAACTTTGTTCGTCTATTAAGTTTTCTCATTTGAAGTTTGTTGAATAATTCCCCCTTTCTGAATGAATTCTTATTTGGTAAAACACTGCAATGTCAATCTTGGTTTGAATTTAGTGACATTGATATTACTGGGGCACATAATACAGCCACAAATTCAAGTAGGAACACATTTCAAAAGGGAGAAAAAAGATTCCTGATCAGTGAGTATATAGGGAAGACCATTCCTCCCTAAGGTTTAGGCACAAATGGGAAAAATAATTCTCATGCATAAGAACACTTCCCACATGATCTAACATAGGAAATGGTGTAGTTTAATGTAAAGATAGCCTCAGTAGACCACGGGAGAACTAGGGTCTCATCCTATCATCACTCCTTGGCTGTATGTGTAAGTAAGTCTCTTCAGCTCTTGAGGGTATTGATTTCTCCATATGATTAGCTAGAGCAGTTCAAGGTTTCCTATAAGCTGTGTGTGTGCTCTGATTACTGTGGTTGCTATGCCTTTGGAAGGCAGCCATGCTCACCACTATACCACCAACCTTTGGCTTATTCAAAGATTAGCTCTTCCAGCCATATGTAGGCCTCCAATGCTCTGACATGGCCTGGCTCTAAGACACAAGATAAGGGATCATTTTGGATCCCTTATTTTGGTATTCCTCAAGTTTATATTTAGTAGAGGGTCATTATGTAGAGAGAAGTCACATAGGGCAAGATGGGCCCTTGGAAGTCACCTTTATGAAGGAGCAGGAAACATGGGCAAGCAGAAGCTGGTAGTGAGACAGCAGCACATAACAAGAAATTCCACACACAGAGAGAAATGGAATCAAGATGGTAATTAATTGAACTCCCAACACCTCCTAGCTTTGAAATCTTTGTTAAGTATCCATCCTTCCCAAGGTCTAATTGTCCAACATTTCCTGGGCATGAATATTCTTTCTTGAAACCACAAAGAGGCTAACCAGTATGGGAACATGAAGTCTAAGATTCTATGAAGTTTGACAAGGTTATATAGTACAAAGTACATCTTGGGCACAAAAAGAATGAACATTAATTTAAATCATAAGTCTCCCAACAGCAAAACTACAGCCATTTATAACCCACCCAACCCTCATACCTTTGCTTGTGCAGACATGGCCAAGATCCCAGTGGTCTGATCTTCGGAATCAAGTAGAGTGTGGTTGCTTCTCAGGTCAAAGGAACAGAACATGCGTGTCTAAATCAGCCACCAGAGGGAGTATAAACAAATCCCCAAATAGGGTAGGGGAGGCCTCCCTTCTCACATTTCTCCAGAGCAACAGAATTACCAGCCAGTGTGTTCTTTCATCTGTAGTTCATTCTAGGCAAGCTGTACCTAACTGGAGGCAAGCCTGGGCCCCATATAAGGGAGCACTTGTTCAGACCTGGAAGCATCCAATGTCAACTGTATTATGGTTTTGCAATTTCACACCAGGTATTATTCAGGTAGGCGATGGGCACTTTTTGCACCGTACAGGCAGTGTGTAACTGAAGAACACCCTATGTTCCAAAGATTGTTTACAAGTTGTATCGAACACAGAATACCTTGTCTCCCAGAAATAATGATACAAAGAGTCTTTCGGTTTTGGGCCAGCCCCTCAATGCTACTTAACCCTAGATCACACTCACTCACAGCGCCAACACTGCTAGACCTCTTTTTTTTGTATCAAGGATTGAACCCAGAGATACTTTATCCCTGAGCCACATCCCCAGCCTTTATTTAATTTAATTAATTTATTTATTTAAGACAAGGTCTTGCTAAGCTGCTTAGGACCTCACTAATTTGCTGAGGCTGGCTTTGAACTTGCAATCCTCCTGTCTCAGACTCCTCAGCTACTGAGATTACAGCCATGTGCCACCACCATGCCTGGCTAATACCTCGAGTGAAATGAACAACCATTTAAAATATGGCTCCTTGTCACATACATTCTTCAGCTCAAGGATCAAACACCAGCTTCTCTAGGGCATCATTTCTTGATAACCTCTGTCCTGCATGAAGCTGAGCCCTTCCATCTCTGTACCCCTCCCCCTCCTTCACATCCTCAGGACTGATACATCTTTCTTTCATGGCATCTACAGTACTTTATGAATCACATGTTTTATATGTCTTTCCCTATTCTTACACGCTCTTCTTGTGAGCATGATAGGTTACTGATCTTATTACCCTGGTACCAGGTACACAGCTTACACTTAAAGACATATTGGATCAAAGGCCATGGTGGTGAGATATTGCCACACTTTATTTTTTTGGTACTGGAGATTGAATCCAGGGATGATTAACCACTGAGTCACACCCCCAGCCCCTTTTCTCTTCTATTTTGAGACAGGGTTTTGCTAAGGTGCTCAGGGCCTCTCGAGGTTGCTGAGGCTGGCTTTGAACTTGCGATCTTCCTGCCTCAGCCTTCCAAGCCACTGGGATTACAGGTGTGTGTCACCGTGCATGGCCCACACCTACTTTTCATCCCCGATTTACAGCCTCTTCCCACCATAACTCGATGGCTCCTCCTTCCTTCTATAAGAAAAGCCTGGATCTGGGGCAAGGAGTAAGAAGACTCTAAAAATGTTCTTTTGTAAGTCAGAGGAGTCTTTTCTAGTCCATGGGAATAGTGATGGTTAAAAGGAAGAAGAAAGGCAGAGAACTGCATGAATTTTCAGCTGATTCTCTCCTTGGGTCTTCTTGGAAGATAATCATAATTTGGAAAATACAAAGATCTTGTGTATTTAGTCTTGGACTTCATGAAATAATCCTAGGAGTCTTGATTGATAGGCTGAGATCTGCCACTCAGCAGTTCTGAGACCACACAACATCTTACCAAGGAAATAGGGGTTTGTACTACTGATTTCAATGCAGGATCTTTGCAGTTATCTGATGTTCCTATTTCTTTTGACTCCTTTATTCGCTCGTGGAATTTTAGAACAAGAAGGGATCATAAAAAGCATAAAGCTGAGCTTCCTCATTTTACAGTTGAAAAACTTATGCACCCCCCGCCCCAGGTAAAGACATGTGCTCAAGGTCACCCAGCTAATCAGGAATTGTATCAAGAGCAAAAGTGGAATCATCAGACCTATGGCTTGGTACAGTTTCATCTCGTCTCACTGTGCTCCGAGCTGACACCCGCAGAGGGGGCCTAGGGTGTGCCACAAGTTAGAAGGAAGTAATTTTGAGTTTTAAAATTAGCTGTGGATAAGTTACACATGGATAATCAGAAGCTGACTGCAGCCTGGGCTCTAACTGAGCTTTAAGTCAATATTATAAGCTTGAATATTTATGGGTGTTTTGGTTTGTTTCCAAAAATGGATGAAAGCACCATCCTTCCTCCTGTCACATAAATGGAAAACACCAGAAATGCAGGATTTACAATGCTTTCCCAGCATTTATGCATTTTGATGTTGATGATGCAGTGGACTAAAATCTGAAGAAAGATACAGAAGAAAGAGGACACTGCTAATTTCTTGGTTTTTAGGAGTGAAGGGTAATTAGAAAATTTGGAATTCACAGAAGAAAACGTTCCATTCAGCTGAATGATTAGCTGTGGCATTTGAAGCACATTATTGGGCATTTTGAAGAATGTCTTTGAGTTCTTTGGAAAAGTGATAGCTGTTGTTCCCTCCATGAACGTGGTTGTCACCTTTTCCCCGTGGCTCTGACATTCTCTGACTATTGGAAATCTGACCTTTTTTCCTTCCTATATCTAATAGGAGTGCAGAATGCTTTTCAAATTTAATTCTAATTAAATGGTATTTTTCCTTTGATAACTTTACAGTGCTCTTTAGATCACTAGTGAAGAAAGAACAAAGGGATTTAGAGGACAAATCTGGGATCATGGCCTTGCTCTGCAATCTACTAGCTGTGTGACCTTGGAGAAATCACACCTTGAAAAACCTCATCTGTAAAATGGGAGCCCAGTGTGCCTCACAGGTTTTTTTTTTTTGAGAATTAAATGAAGGATGGGTATGAAGTGCTTTGTAAACTGTAAAGTGCTATAACCTAGTGTTTAGTTTCTGTCTTCCCTGTTAACTGCTAGTGAGTCCCAGGCTGTCATACATCCTGATATGGGAATTGAGTGTCTCATCTCACCGATGGTAGATCTAAGGAAAGGTGTCACAGCTGTTGACCAATCATCACCTTGGGTCATAGTTAAAGGTAACATTTATGAGCATTTACAATGTACCGGGTACCGTACTAACACTATACATAGTTCATACTAAATTCTCACACACACACTTTGAAGATGGAGTTATTGTTATGCCAATTTCACTTATATGGAAAGTAACACACAGAGAGGTTGCCACTTAGATAGCATACCACTCACCATTAGGTTGCACAGCTAGTATGTGTCAGAGCCAGGGAATGAAACAAAGTGGGTCTTGCTCCAGAGTCCTGGCTATCAATTACTGTGGCAAGGAAAATTCCAAAGCTCCCATCTCACAGGCTCTTCTACCATGAGATCTGCCATTCTTGTAACAGGAGGTGGAGTCTAATTCCCCTCCCCTTGGATGTGGGCTGATCTTAGTGAGCCCGTTTTAATCAATAGAATGTAGTAGAAATTATGTCATTTGACTTTGGAGCTAGGATCAGAAGGGGTTGTGCAGATTCTACCTGGTTCTTATGGGATACCTGCTCTCAGGACTCTCTTTTAGAATATTCCTTTTAAAAACCCAGCTTCTGTGTTATGATAAACCCAAGGCAAGGCTGAGGTAGGAGGACTGTGAGTTTAAAGCCAGCCTTAGAAACTTAGTGAGATTCTGTCTCAAAATAAAATAAAAAGGGCCGGGGATATGGCTCAGTGGTTAATTGTCCTCGGGTTCAACCCCCGTACAACAAACAAACAAACAAACAAAGAAGCAAACACCAAGCCACACAAAGAAATGACATGCTGGTCATCTGTCTGTAGTCCCACCTGAACCCAGACTTCATAGCATCCTAGCCTAGGTGCCAGCCATGTAGTAAAGAAGCTTCCAGATGATCCCAGCCTCTTGCTATTAAAGTCTCCAGCTGAGGCTCCAGGCACTGAGGAGCAGAGACAAGCCACCTGTGTTGTGCTCCATCTGAATTCTTGACCCAGATTCCATGAGCATATAAAATCGGTGGTGTTTTACATCACTTAATTTGGAGAGGTCTATTATGCAGCCATAGGTGACTGGACGAATTGCTCTGCTTATTTTCCCTCAGTTCCTTCAAGGGAACCCTACCCTGACTGGTTGGAATTCCCCACTGTGATGTCCTGGATGGTTCTGGAAAACCTACCCATCTTGTTTCCCATTCTCCGAAGACCTTGAACTTCTGAGATGCAAATGTGGAAAGTATTAAGTATAAGCATCCCTACTATTCTATTTCTTGGCTAATCTTTTGCCCTCCAAGGTATCAGATGGCCTTGTGCTAATATGTCTGTCTTCATAAAAGGTTCCAGAAGCTAGACTTTCCAAGGGGGCAAGTACCTGGCCCTCTGCTGGACAAGCTAGGGACTCATTTCTACGTGGGAGTCTGCTGAGACCAGTAGGAAAGCTACTGCTCTACCTGGTGCTGGCTCTGGTATAGAGCAGCCAGGAATGGTTTGGCTATAGAAGAAGTCAAAACAGGTTTAAGTGGTCCCACATCAACATGGCACCAGGGGTAGGGCAATATTATAATGCTCCTGACACTTCCCATCACGTCTCATCTTGTAACATCATCTCCTAGCCATGTCCCTTGCAGTCTCTAGTTGGGAAGGTTTGTGTTCTATTGGGAGAGG
>PVKS010050940.1:0-11349 GCA_004027875.1 Aplodontia rufa | reverse complement strand
TTACTATTGCTAGGCTATGGAAACAACCCCGGTGTCCCTCACTGGAAGAATGGATCCAAAAACTGTGGTACATTTATACCATGGAATATTACACAGCAATTAGAAACAATGATATTGCAGCCTTCGAAGGTAAATGGATGGTTATGGAAGAGATCATGATGAGTAAAATCAGCTTAACCCAGAGATCTAAGGGTCGATTTTCTCCACTCATCTGTGGAGGTAGGGATTAGTCCCTGGACAATGAGAAAGTTGGTCTAGTAGCATGAGTTAAATCCAGATAAGATGTAATGCTTTACAATCTAATACTTTTTTTAGAATTATAATGGGAAGGGGAAGGGAGTGATAAGGGAGGGTAATTGGGGGGGCACTCCTGGGGATAATTGCAATATCCAGAATATATACACATTTTATTTCATTTTGTTAAAATCTCGTAAGGTTGTTCAAAAATAAAAAAAAATAAAAAATTATTAAATTAAAAAAATAGTTTCCTCTACCAGGAAAAAAAACAAAACAAAATGAAATAACAAAAAATCTCCTTTAAACTTTCTAATTTAAATTATTTCTTCTAATACACAAAAGCAGTGTAAATTGCTATGCTATTTGTCCAAGTTAATAAATCTATTGGAAGATAAAAAATATATATATATATAATTTTTCATTTTAACCTTGAAACAATAAATGGAACCCCCCATTCTCTACTGCTCACAGTGATGCTGGTTGCCTAACTTTCTCCCCTGCCTCAACAGGATAGTATTTTGCTATATTGCTTTTGTCTATAACACATGATTTTTAACTACGTATGTTACTTGTATGTTGTGTTTATTACTTCGTATCTGTCTTTCACACCAAAATACAAGATTCGTGAAAGTAGAAATAACAATGACTAAATGAATTATAAGCTAAGTCTTTCTGTCCTTCAAATGTGGACTTGCCTTGGCCTAAGAAAGAGTTACCCTCAAGCCAACCCTAAATATATCTTTTTTTCTAAACCTTAGGTCCATATGCTAGATGGTTTCAGATGGGAAAACACAGAGGCTGCATAGTTCCATGAGTGAAGAGAAGACTCAATCCCATAATGTAGATTGTCAAGTATTGCTTCACAGTTTATCTAGATAGCTAGAAAAGTAGTAAGGAACCTACCAGAAAGATAACAAATTAGCCTGACACAGTTTTGTGAATGAATAATAAGTAATAAATGCCTAATAAGGCTAACAGAATAATACACAAGCTCACAAACGCTTTGCAGTTCTATTCATATTTCAGTTTTTAAGTCAACTTATTTAATGCTAAATACCTTGAACACATTTAAGCATTCACTGAGTGCTATGAAAATTTTACGTTTAGTTATTGGTATTCCATTAGTAACAAACACAACTAATTTGAGTATAGAATAATATTTGTACATCTATTTTAAGAGTCTTTCCAAGGAAATAATGTAAATAAAATTGAAATGGATGTTTAGTCTACCAGAAAATGCAAGTATCCATAATTATAGGAACATTAAGTTACAAATACTTGCTATGCTATGTAAAGCCTTTTTATCTCCCATCAAAATCTTGTGGGATCTCTTACTTGGCAGCAGTTCTTAATCTAGTTTGAAATGCTCTATAAACTTCAAAGCAATAGAATTAATTTCCTTGAAAATGTTATATAACTCAAAACATTTAAGTAAGTTGTATTATCAATTTGAACAGTTTGATTTTTTTCCAGTTTGAATAGTTTGAACTAGCAAAGTTTAACTGTCCTAAATAAAACTTAAAACATTTTAATTTACATATGGCTATTAATGACATTAATCAAGTTCATTGTCTCATATTAATTAAGGAAACAATTTTGGAATTAGAGCATCATCAAATTAAGAAATAGCTATAAGGAGATTGTAGATGGTAGCTTGGACTAGTAGACACTGCAACTCCACTCACCCAACTCAGCACAGCAAGTGAACAAAATCTTCAGCTAGCTGATTTTCCATGAGTAGAGAAAGAGTAAGTAAAGACCACCAGAATTTCTGCCCACTGATTGGTTGTGAGTTTTTCTGCTACAAGGTCAGTTCGTGAAGACTGGGAAAAATATCTGCTTTATTTAGTGGGAGTAAACCAACTCAGAGTGAAAAAAATAAAGAGAATATGCATGCATGCATCAAACAAATATGCTCCAAAAAAGGTAAAAAATCAATTTCCAGAAAATAATCCTAAGAAACAGTTATATAATTTACCTGACAAAAAATTAAAAATAACTCCTAAGATGCTCACCAATATCAAGAGAGCAATGCATGAATTAAGTGAGAATTTCAACAAAGTAATAAAAATTATTTTAAAAATATCAAACAAAATTATAGTGCCAAAGAATGCAATGGTCAAACTGAAAAATTCACTAGAGATTCAACAGGAGAATAGATCAAGCAAAAGAAAAAAATCAGTGAAACTGAAGACTGGTTGGTTGGTAACAATAATTGAGTCAGAGATGTAAAAAGAAAAAAAAAATCAGTGCCAAGGACTGAATATTTTTGTAATTCCAAATTTCATCTTGAATTCTAACACAAAATGTGATAGTATTATGAGTTGGTCTTTGGGTAGCTAATTAGCTCTTGATAGAGAAGTTCTCATATATGGGAATAGTGCCCTCATCTAAGGGAACTCAGAAACCTATGTGGTACCCTTTCTACCTCATAAGGATATGACAAGAAGGCCATCTATGAGCCAGGAAATAGGCCCCAACCAGACACCAATCCTGCCAGCACTTTTATGTTGGACTGCTTCGACTTTATAACTACAAGAAATAAATATTTTTTATTTCATCTACTCATGATTTTTTGATGGCACTCCAAGCAGATTAGAACAAAGAGTAAAGAAAGCTTAAAAGTATTGTGGGATACCATCAGCCCACCTCTATTTGCATTATGAAAATGGCAGAAGAAAAGAGAAGAAGGATTTGAAAACTATTTCTAGAAGTAAACCTGAAAATTCCCCAAATCTAGGGAAGGAGATGGACATTCTTGTTCAAAAAATCCAAAGAACACCAAATAAGATGAACTTCAAGAAATTCACACTTGGAAACATTATAATAAAAAATCAAAAACAAAAGAAATTTTGCAGCGCCAAAAGAAACGTAACTAGTCACATAGGAAGGTATTACCATAAGACTATCAGTGGAATTTTCCAGCAGAAACCTTGCAGCTAGAAAGGAGAAGAATAATATATTCAAAGTTCTGGGAAAATAGCAACAACTTCTCATCAATATAGAATACTATGCCCAGCAGAAACAAAGGTAAGATAAAGACCTTCCCAGACAACAAAAGCTGAGAGAATACATCATCAATAGATCTGTATTACAAGAAATGCTAAAGAGAATTTCACAAGTTGAAACAAAAGGCCACTAAAAATTTGATAGTATAATAAAGTATGAAACTTAGTAAAACTATATAGACAATACAGAATGAAGTGTTGCTGTAATGATGGTGGAGTCAATAAATTTCAATTCTATTATAAAAGCTAAAAGAAAAAGTATTAAAAATGGCTAAAACTAAAACATATGTTAAAAGATTCACAATGTATAAAAAGGAGGATTGAATTTAAGTGATATCCAGCTTAAGCTAGGGTGCAATTATTGTAAGGTGATTTATGTAAGTTCAACATAACCACAAAAAAATTAAAAGTTACAGAGAGAGAATAATCAAAGCACAATGACAGCAAAAGAAGTCAACAAAATGCACACATACAAAACCAGGAAAATTGAGGGAGAAAAACAGAACAAAAGAACTAATAGAAAACAATCACATAAAATGCGAATAGTAATGTCTTTTCTATCAATAACTACTATAGATGTAAATGGAATGCACCTTGCAATCTAAAGATAGAGTGCTGAGTGAATAAAAAAGCAACACTCAACTATATGCTGACTAAAAGAAATTCTACTTTTAAGGTCATATAGCCTAAAAGTGAAGGGGTGGGAGAAAAAAAAAACCCAGATGGCAAACAAAAGTAAACAGGGGTGACTATACATAAACAAAATATATTTTATGTCAAAAATTGTCATGAGACCAAGGACATTTTATAACAAAAAGTTCAATCCACCAAGAAGATATGACAATTATATATATATATATACCCAATATCACACCACCAAAAACAAAGCAAACATTGACAGAATTGAAGGAATGAACAGATGACAATACAGTAATAGAAACTTCAATACCCTACTTTCAATAAAACATAGAACATCCAAATAGAAAATAAGTAGAGAGCTTAAAAATTAATATAGACCAAAAGCACCTAACAGACATACACAGAACATTCTACCTGACGGTGACAAAGTGTACAATCTTATCAACTGCCCATGATTCAATCTCCAAATAGATCAAATAGGTCACAAAACAAGCTGACAAATTTATGAAGTGTCTTTTCTGAAACTAGAAATGAATAGCAGAGGAAACTGGAAAATTCGCAAATATTTGGAAATAAACAGTCTTGTAAAACCAATGGTTCAAAGAATAAATCAGAAAGAGAAATTAGTAAATATCACAAGACAGCCAGATGCAGTGGCCCATGTCCATAATTCCAGCAACTAGGGAGGCTGAGGCAGGAAGATAACAATTTGCAGCCTCAGGAACTTAGCAAGACCCTGTCACAAAATTAAAAACAGGCTGGGAAGACTCCTAGATCTCATAAATGAATTCAGCAAGGTTGCAGGATACAAAATCAACAACCACAAATCAATTGTGTTCCTTTATTACAATGATGAACTTGCTGACAAAGAAATTAGGAAAACTATCCTAAGGATAGGATGAGAGATAAGGATATAATTTCAATTGTCTGCATATGGCTGTAATTTCAGGCATCTGCATGTGGTTCCCTAATTCGTCCAGCACCATTTGTTGAAAAGGATGCCTTTCCTCTACACTATATGTTTGGCCCCCTTTATCAAATATAATATGGTTAAGGACTGGTGAGTTTGTCTAAGTTCTACCCTGTTCCATTGGTCTTCATGTCTGTTTTGATACCAATACCATGCTGTTTTTTTTACTAAAACCATATGGTATAATTTCAGGTCAGGTATTGTGACTCCTCCTATTTCATCTTTCTTGCTTAGTAATGTTTTGGCTATTCTGGGTTTCTTGTCATTCAAAATGAATTTGAGAATTGCTTATTCTATATCCATGAAGAATGTCATTGGTATCTTGATGGGGATTGCAATGAATCTGTACAAGACTTTCAGCAGAATGGCCATTTTAATCATATTGATTCTACCTAACCAAGAACATGGAATGTTTTTCTATCTCCTCAGGTCTTCTTCAATTTTATAAAATGTTTAATAGTTTTCACTGTAGAAGTCCTTTAAATCCTTTGTCAAATAGCCAAGTATTTTATTCTTTGTGAGCTTATAGTGAATGGGATGGATTTCCTGATTTCTCTTTGGCAGAATCACTGCTGGAGTAAATGAAAGCTATTGATTTATGAGTGTTGATCTTATAACCAGCAATTTTGCTAAATTCATTTATAAGTTCTAGACATCTTCTGATGGAGCTCTTTGAGTCTGCTAGGTCATGTCCTCAGCAAATAGATATAGCTTGAATTCCTCTTCCTATTCAAATTTATTTACTTTCCCCTCTTATCTGATAGCTCTGGCTAGGGTTTCAGGGACTATATTGAATAAGAGTGGTGAGAGTGGAAAGCCTTGTCTTGCACTCCAATTTAGTGGGAATGGTTTCAGTCTTTCACCATTAAGTATAATGTTGGCTATGGGTTTGTCATAAATGGCTCTTACAAAATTAAAGTATGTTACTTTGATCCCTGTCTTCTCCAGAGTTTTGAGCGTGAATGGGTGTTATATTTTAACAAAGGCCTTTTCTGCATAGATTGAGATGCTAATATGATTTTTATATTTAATTTTGTTTAAGTGGTGAATCACATTTATTGATCTGCATATGTTGAACCAGCCTTGCATTCCCAGAACAAAGCTCATTTGATTGTGATGAATTCTTTTTGATGTGTTTTTGGATGGAGTTTGTTAGAATTTTATTAAGGATTTCCGCATCTATGTTCATCAGGGAAATT
This sequence comes from Aplodontia rufa, assembly GCA_004027875.1. Lineage (NCBI taxonomy): Eukaryota > Metazoa > Chordata > Mammalia > Rodentia > Aplodontiidae > Aplodontia > Aplodontia rufa. Next base: position 5,296 of record PVKS010050940.1, on the reverse strand, counting down.
GGTCTGTAGTTTTCTTGATGTGTCTTTGTTCAGTTTTGGAATCAGTGTTATATTTGCCTCATAAAAAGTATTTGGAAGGGTTCTATCCCTTTCAATATCATGGAATAGCTTACTAAGGAGAGGTGTTAATTCTTCTGTAAAGGTCTGGTGGAATTCTGTTGAGAAAACATCAGGTCCTGGGCCTTTTTTGGAAGGCCTTTGATTGTGTAACAGACACTTTTCAAAAGAAGAAATGCAAATTGTCAACAAATACACATAAAAAAATGTTCATCACTAGCAATTAGAGAAATGCAAACCAAAACTACAGTGAGATTTCATCTCATTCCCGTCAGAGTACAAATAACAATAAATGTTGACAAACATGTGGAGAAGCAGATATACTTACACATTGTTAGTGGAATTGCAAATTAGTACAACCATACTGGAAAACAGTATAGACATTCCTTGAAAAGCTAGGAATGGATTCACCATTTCACCCAACAATACCACTCCTTGGTATATATCCAAAGGATCTAACATCAGCATACTGAAATGATGCAGCTACATCAATGTTTATAGCAAAACAATTCACAATAGGTAAGCTATGGAACCAACCAAGATGCCCTTCAACAAATGAACGGACAAAGAAAATATGGTATATACACAAAATGGAGTAACAGTAATAAGGAAAGAATGACTTTACGGCATTCACTGGCTAATGGATGGAACTCAAGACTATCATGCTTAGTGAAATAAGCAAGTCACAAAAAGCCAAAGATCAAATGTTCTCTGACATGTGGAAGCTAACACAAAACACTGAAAATATCAGAGGAATATACAAAGGGAAAGGAAACAGAAGGAAGAAGGAGATAGAGAAAAATTTGTGAATGAATCACATTTAATTTTACTGTGTTCATATATATGGACATAACATAATGAATCTCATCAACATGGATATCAACAAGTCACTGAATTAAAAAAAATTTAATCAATAACAGAAAGTTCAGTAAAGGGAAGAGAACGGGGGAGGAGAAATACTGGGGACTGAATTAGAATATATTATACTGCATGCTTTTATAAAAATTTCCATGTTTATTCTATTGCCAAGTATATGCTAAAAAAAAAAGGCAGGGAGTGGGAGGAAGGAAGAGGAAGGAAAAAAACTGCAGACTGAATTAGAACAAGTTAAACTCCAAGCTTTTATAATTATGTCATTGTATATGCTTATATCATGTATACATTTGAAGAACCAATAAAAAAAAATAGGTCCAGGATATGGCTCAGAGTATTTAAGCACCCCTGTGTTTAATCCCCAGTACCTCTCCCCAAAATCACAAGACAAAAGAAATTACAACATATCAAAATGTATGGGATGCAGTGAAAGCAATACTAATAGGGAATTTCATCCTGATAAATACTTACATTAAAAAGACCTCAAATAAATAAATTAACTTTGCATATCAGGAGCTGGAGCAGTGGCTCAGCGGTTAAGGTGCTTACCCGGCATGTGCAAGTGCACGGGTTCAAACCCCAGTACCCACGTACGCAACTAAATGTCAGAGCAATGAAAGCCATGTGAAAAACTCAAAGATTGATTCTCCCTCTTTTTACTCTTGGTTTGATAATGTTTCCCCCTCAATTTTATCTCTATATACTTCTAATTTAAAAAAAATAGATTGATTCTGTCTCTCCTCTCTCTCTGTCCTTCTTTCTTTAAAAAAAAAAAACTTTGCATATCAAACTACTAGAAATAGACAAACTAATCTCAAAGTAAGGAAAAGGATGGAAATATTAAAATAAAAATAAATGAAATAAAATAGAAAAATAGAAAAAGTCAGTAAAGATCTATTTTGTAACAAAAAACCCAAAATTAATAAACTGTCAACCAGATTAAGAAAAACAGAAAAGATCAAGTAAAATTGGAGATGAAAGACATTAAAACTGATACTGCAGAAACACAAAGGATAGTAAGAGATTACTATTAACAATTAGATACAAATTGTGTAATCTAGAAAAATGAATAAATTCCTAAAAACATAACCTACCAAGACTGTCATTAACATATAAAGTCTAAACAGATCTACTAACTAGCATAGAGACTAAATAAGTATTCAAAATCTCCCAAGAAAGCAAAGCTCACTAATGAATTTGACCAAATATTTAAAGACAAATTAACATCTGTCCTTCTCAAATTCTGTAAAAAACTGAAAACTTTTTAGGGATTTTTAAAAATATATGTGTAAGATATCCCCCTCTCCCACTCTCACTTATGTGCTTACTCTCTCTTTCTCTGCCTCTCTCTCACATACACACTCACACATCATCTTCTACATTCAATTTTGAAAGTCAGCGTTGCCTTGATACCAAAGCCAGACACAGACACTACAAAAAAAGGCAATTATAGGACAATGTTCCTAATATACATAGATGCAAAAATCCTCAACAAAATACTAACAAAATGAATTTAATAGCACATTAGAAGAATGTATGCCAACATCAAGTAGGATCTATTGCTGGGATGCAAGGATGATTCATCATGAAAATAAACTAATGTAATATACTACATTAACAGAATAAAGGACAAAAATAACAATTGTCTCTGTAGATGTAGAAAATACATTTGACAAAATTCAACACCTAATGTAATATACTACATTAACAGAATAAAGGACAAAAATAACAATTGTCTCTGTAGATGTAGAAAATACATTTGACAAAATTCAACACCCTTTCATGATAAAAACTCAATGGAACTAGAAGGAAGTTACCTCTAAACAATGAAAGTCACATATGAAAAGCCCATAATTAACATCATATTCAATGGTGCAAAGCTAAAATCTTTTTCTCTAACATCAGGAATATGCAAGGATGCCATTCTTTCCACTTCTATTCAACTCAGTACTAGTCACAGAAACAAGGCAAGAAAAAGAAATAACCACCCAAATCAGAAAGGAAATAGTAAAGTAAAATTGTCTCCATTTGAGGATGATAGTATGTTTGTGGGGGTGTTACTGTGTGTGTGTGTGTGTGTGTGTGTGTGTGTGTATGTGTGTAAACTTATAAAAACCCCAAGGAATCCATTCAAAAATATATAGAACTAATAAGCAAATCCAATAAAGTTGCAGGATACATATTCAGTGTACAAAAACCACCTCAAAATCAATTGAACAAAAAAATCAGTTGAACAAAAATCTATATAACAATAAATTATTCAAAGAATAAATTTTTAAAATCACATTTACAAGAGCAACAAAAAATAAAATAGTACTTTATTTAGTAAGCTTTATCATTACAGTGATGAAAAGACCAGAAAAGAACAATTTAGTCCATAGAAGGTTGCTTCCATTCCTTGGGGCTCCTGGTGAGGCTGAACATCATGGTGGAAGAGTGTGGCAGAGGGAAGTGGGTAAAGGAATGGCTCCAGGAAGCAGAGAAAAAGAGAGACTCCACACCAGATAAAAATATATACCCCATAAGCATGACCCCATGGCCCACATCCCACCTTCCTTCAGTTGCCAGTTAATTTTAACTTACTAATTGGGTTAAGGCTCTCATAACCCAATCATTTTACCTCTGAGTCTTCCTGAACTGTCTCATATGAGCTTTTAAGGGACACCTTTCAACCAAATCACAGTACTCCGGAATAAATTTAACCCAGCAGGTAAAAGATCTATATACTAAAAATAATAAAACACTGATGAAAAAGATTGAAGGAGATACAAATATGTGGAATCTGTATCCTGTATTTGTGAGTTGGAATAATTAATAATGATTTAAGAGTCCAAAGTTCAGGCTTAATTTACTTTGTGAATACCTATACATGCATGAATATATAATGATTCCTTCAATTTTTTAGACTATGTTCAACCAATAAAAATAAATAAATAAAATAACCCAAAAAAGAATCCATGCAACTTAATGTGATCTACAAATTCAATAGAATCTTTAACAAAATTTGAATATTTTCAAATAACTAGAAAAAATATCTTAAATAGCATATGGAACTATAAAAGACTTCAAATAGCCAAAGCAATCTTGGACAAGAATATAGCTGGAGCCTGTTATCAAAACACATTATAATGCTATAGTAATAAAAACAGCACAACTGTAGAATAAAAACATATTAATAGACTGATGGAAGAGAGCATACACCACAGAAATATATCCACATGCTTAAACTCAATAATCTTTAATAAAGATTATACCACAGAGAGAAAACATTGATCTAGGAGATAATTTTTTGGATTTGACTCCAAAAGCACAAACAACAAAAGTAAAAATAGACAAGTGGGATAACATCAAAGTATAAAGCTTCTCCATAGAAAAGGAAATAATCAATGCACCAAAGTGACATCCCACAGAATGGGAGAAAATATTTGCCAACCATGCATCTGTTAAGGATTTAATATTCAAAATATATAAGGAACAATATTCAATAGGAAGAAAACAAATAATCTAATTTTTTTAAACGGGCAAAGGACCTGAATAGACATTTCTCCAAGAAGATACACAAATGTCCAACAGACATATGAAAAACTGTTCAGTCATTAATCATAGTGAAATACAAATTAAAACACAGTGAGATATCACCTCACACCTGTTAGAATGGCTATTGTCAAAAATATGAAATATTAGTGTTGGAAACAATGTGGAGAAGTCAGAATTCTAGAATACTGTTGGTGGGAATGGAAAATGAAGCAAACTCTATGGAAAATTGCATGGAAATTTCCTCCAATAATTAAAAATATAACCACCATATAATCCATCACCAACTTCTGGACTTTTATCCAAATAATCAAAATCAGGACTTCAAAGAGATATTCACACCCCTATGCTTATTGCAGCATTATTCACACTAGCCAAACATGAAAACAACAAATGTCCATTTGACAGATAAAGAAAATGTGGGAATAGTTGGAAGATGGCGTCTTGAAGCGTGACAACATTCGCTGGGGCTCTGACTCTGACTGGGAAAAATACACGGCATCAGCAATTTTCCAAGGTGCGTACAGGGTAAAATATATATGATTGTCTACTACTAGTTTGTGAAGCTTTTTAATAAGGAACCGAGTCTTAGGAGTTTCGCGAGAAGGGGAAAAAAAAAAGTAAAAAAAAAAGTAACGGGGGTTTTCCCCCTCCCGCCGCGGGCACATAAGCCCGCCACTGCGGACAGTCTGCCAGAAAGAGTTCTGTCTGCCCCCACCCCCCCAGGATTACTGGTGCAGCTCCTTGCTTGGTGTAGCATTCCTACGAGTTTGGAAATAGCAAGTTTCTGGCTGTTTTATCAAGAACGGGAACAGTACGCTGGACGCATTCC
>PVKS010050939.1:0-11349 GCA_004027875.1 Aplodontia rufa | reverse complement strand
GTGCAAAAGCTTTTTAGCTTAATGGCATCCAGTTCACTGATTTTTGACTTTACTTCCTTCACTTTAGGAGACATCTTGAGAAAGTTTTTGCCTACTCCAAAATGCTGAAATGTTGGACCTAATTTGTCTTCCGTCAGTTGCAAGGTAGCTGGTTTAATTCCTAGCTCCTTGATCCATTTTGATTTGATTCTTGTGCAAGTAGAAAGATAGGGGTGTAATTTCAACTTTCTGCAAGTGGCTGTCCAGTTTGTCCAGCACTGTTTGTTGAAGAGGCTGTCTGTCCTCCATGGAATGTGCATCTTGTGTGCTTAGTAAAGCACTTTTATCCTCATAGACCCAATCCAACATAATCATTTCTTCTGGGAAGCTTTGCCTGATCTCTTCCTTTGGTGGTTCCCTGGCACTTTGTATACATACTTCTATTTTTAGTACTTAGAATGCTGCATTGTAATTATTAATTTACATGTTTGCTTTCCCACTACCCTATGAACTCCTTCAGGTATGAGACCTTGACTTAAAGATCTTTTAAAATGCTGTCCAAATGTTATTTAATGCCTAAAATATAAGATATTCAGGCAATTATTTGTTGAGTAAATAAATGAGTAAGTGTGCAACAGGGCACAGGCTCATGGCACAAGATTTAGACTTTCCTTTGAGATTACTTGTTGACCATGAAGGACACAGCTTTAGTCACTAATCTTAGTGTGGAGAACAATTAAATATAATTTGTTAGAACACCTATTGTGTGCTAGGCACTGTGCTCATTACTTTAGTCAGGAATGAGACAAGTAACTTGACTAAGCTATAGAACTGGATTTGGAATCCAGGGTTGCCTGACTCAAAAGACCAGTGCTCTTTCCTCCATGATGGAAAATTACCAGAGTTGAAGGGTATAAAACTCACTTTAAGATAAAGGCAAGCAGTGTTTTCAGGGTAAATGTAAATCTGAAACCATAACTTCTATTTTTCACTGTGGATTCTAGAGATGTTTGGGACAGGTTTTGGGGGAAGCACTGATAAGTTCATGCACTTAATAACTTTGAATAAACCAGAGAATGAAGATTTGAAAGTAAAAGGAACTAAGGGAAAAAAGCAAAAAGAGAAGAAAGAATTATAAGATAAATTTGCTTTGTAACTTTGTATCAGGTTTGAATAAAAGGCAAAGCTATATTAATTGAGCTCCTGGTATTTTGCTCTTCTCTATAGATATACCATCTCCTTATCAGTTCTCACAGCAATCTTCTAAGGTAATTATTTTCCACAGTTGCATTTAGTTCAGTTTCTATATACATTTTAGTCTTAAAAAAGTTTAAACGTCTTGCTCTGAGCTAAATCCCCAGTCCCTTTCATTTTTATTTTGAGACAGGGTCTTGCAAAGTTCCTTAGCCTTCCTAGTAGCTAGGATTATAGGTGTTATAGGCGTGCGCCACCATACCTGTTGGTAACTGGTAGTTTTTTTTTTTGGGGGGGGACCAGGGATTGAACCCAGGGGTGCTTAACTACTGAGCCAAAAACCCCAACCTTTTTCTTTAAAATTTATTTTGTGACAAGGTCTTCCTGAGTTGCTTAAGGCCTTGCTAAGTTGCTAACTTTGAACTTGCAATCCTCTTGCCTCAACCTCCCACGGGCATGCACCACCATACCTAGCCGTTTTTGTGCTTTAAAAGGGAGAATGAATATAACATAATTTTCTCTTTTCTTAGAAACCCTGCCTGCTACTCTAAAATTGTGCCAAAGGAGACATTAAAACTGTTGTGTTGGCTTTCTATCGCTGCAGCAATTACCTGAGATAATCAGTAAGAGAAAAATTTTCTTTGGACTCAGTTTTAGAGCTTCCAATCTATGGTCATTTGGCTCTGTTGTTTTGGAACTGTGGCACGGTAGCATATCATGGTGGGGAATGTGTGATGGAGCAAGCTGCTGACCTCATGACAAGCAGGAATCAAAGAGACAGGAAGGGAATGGGGTCCCTTCGAGGGCACACTCCCCATGATCTAATTTCCTTCCACTAGACCCTACCTCTTAAAGATTCTTTGATAAGGACTTAGAGACTTCTTTTGCTAAAAGCATTGACTGCTTGGTTCTGAAATTTCCTGATGGGTAACTAAAGTAGGATAAAAAAGTTTTGCATCTCTGCCTCCTTTCTTGTCTTAAAATTTTGGGTCAGATTCCTGCTCAACTCTGCATGTAGGGAGGCATGTTAATTATTTGGGGAGCTGTTAGTCCTCCCTCCTCAGGGTTGAAGACACCAAGATAAGAATACCTAAGTATTTTCAAGATTTTCAGGGACATGATAAATCAGCACATTGTCAATCAGCTTTTATAATGTCCTATTCCAGACACCCAGGAACAGCACCTAGAAGTCTCCAGTCTAACCTCACCAACAACGGTGAGTCTTGCATAATGAGACTGTCTCTCTAAGTGGGAACAACTACCCCATGCTGAGACTGCCTCCCTAAGTCAGAGTAGTCATCTCATTGGAACTGAATCATTCCCTAAAATGAAAAAACTTTGCCAGAGCCTTGCAGAACCAGAACTGAAATAACAGCTAAACCACAATTGCCCCCTGCCTCAATTCATCCGTTCTCTATTTAAATCTGAAGCACATGTCAGTACCCCAGAAGACAGGCCTGAGGTTACTTTATTCCACTCATCTTCCTGTTATAGCTGTATTGAATCAATTCCTTTCCTGCCTATTACTATTACCTTTTCCCTTTGGTTTCTGGGGCAGGTGGCTGGACCTGGGACTCCTCAAAGTCAGGTGCCCTTTGGTCAAGGATTCTGGTAGTAGCTTTACCATCCCCTGATAGCACCATCTGCTGGAAATCAAGTCATTAACATACAGGTCTTTAGGGGACACTTACCCAATCCATGGCAAGCAACTGTTTAACAATCGGTGTGGCACAAACAGTGACCAGTTAATTAGACACTGGCTCTAAACATCTGGAGAGGCTGTATAGCGTGTTTTAGCCCAGTATCAGTCCTGGCCCCTGCACAAATTGGTAGGCTAGATCTGGAGGCTTCATTATCTGCAAAACTGAGAGGCAAAGAATTTTCAGCATGAATTGTGTTGTAGAATTATTCTACTACTCAGGTTAATCTGTTATATATGCTAAACCATTTATAGTTAGAAGGACATTTAAGGAAAATGAAAAGGAGATTTAGTAGAATAATGAAGCTCTCATTTATATGATGTACTACCTTGCTTAGGATCCTACCCCCTAAAAACTTGTTTGATCTTTAGTTTCTCATTCATCCATCTGCATGTTCATTTATTTACCACTGATCTACTCTATTTTATTTTGAGACTCTTATTTTTGTTAGTTCTGAGGAAGAATTTTTTTCTGTTTTGAAAATAAAGTTTTTGGCTATAGAATAGGCGTATCAGTCTAACTGCAAATAGTTTATTTACACATCTGACTTATGTACTAAGTTATAAGCTAAATGTCGTGACCCCCTCCCCACCCCCATACCTGGCACAGTTCTTCAGTAAATATTTTGGTGACTGAATGAAAGAGCTCCTAGAGTTGGATTCCAATCTAAATGTATGTTCTTTGCAACACAAGCCTGCAGGTTATTGATTTATGCATTCCTCCTCTGACCATAAAATGAGCTCTTAAACCTGTGAATTGTTGTTCTAGAGATAGTCAGCAAACCCTTAGGTGGTAGCAGAATGAAGAGATGGTATGTCAGAACTCCAGATTTAGACAGGAAAAGGCCTTTTAAAGGCTGCTCTGATGTTTAGTGTCACACCATATCACCACCCTGGGGTGTAGGGAGCAGTAGGTGATAAAGATTAGTTAGATTGTGTTGGAGACTAGATTGTGTAAAGATCTAAGTTCAGAAAGTAAGGGATTGACGTCCTCCCATTATTCACGGTGAGAAACAAGCCTGCTAGTTTGGGGACTGCACAGAGGCAATAGTGTCAGGTGAAAGTTAAGAATCTGAGGATCACTGTATGGTAGCAATCCTGGGAGAAAGGCAAAATCTCAATGATCAAGGCAGACAAAGGCCTGGGAACATAGGAGGTCAGAGAGCAGAAGAGAGTGAGCTTGAGCCCAATGCAGGTTTTACTTGATTAATGAGCTATTTATAGGTCTCAGAATGTGAGTGGAGTAGCTTCTGAGTAGAATTTCTCAAACTTGGCACTAATGACATTTGGCAAGATAATTCCTTTTTGGGGTTGGGGTGGGGCTGTCCTTTCCATTGTAGGATTGCAACATTCCAGGCCTTTGTCCTCCAGATGCCAGATAAAACTTCCAGACATTACTAAGTGTTGCCTGTGAGGCAAAATTGCTTCCCATTGAGAACCAATGCTTTAGAGGTATACTAATGAAGTGGCTGCTATTGGCTAAAGAAAAGAGAGAACTGTATTATTAGAGATTCTGTAAATGTTATATCTTGTCATGTGAATTCCAAATGAATCAGGGCCAGAAGTAACTAATTATGAACACTGGTTGGTTGAGATGAAATGAATTCCAAGAAGCAGCAGCCTTTGCATTTGTAAATGTGAACTACTCTGCATGGAAATGTGAAGTAATGCAGACTGTAGTTGTGAGAAATAGAAACTCCAGTGGTCAATTTTCAGGATATAATATTCAGCCTTAATTGGATACAATTGTAGAGATTTTAATTATGGCCCTTTCCTTTGCCTACCCCAATTTTAAAATTAGCCAATTGTGTCGATTATACCCTGAGCTCCTCCAATCAGGGTGAAGGGGCAGCACTGTTTTAGGAGATATAAACAGGCAGACTGCCCACGTAGGCATGCTTGCTAGCCAGGTTCTGTAGTATGGCCTTCTGGCAGAAGTAATCTTTGCCTTTCCCACCCAATTCTGAGCATGTGTTTAATTTCTTAGGGCACCTTGGTATTTCTAACATAGTAAATTAGTGTTTGGAGAAAGGTGATTGGAGTTGATATAGTTAGCCATAAGTTGGGGAGAGCTTTGAAGGTTAGATAGAAAGATTAATTAGGTTGGAATTAGGATCTGATTAGTCTGAAATTAGCAAGGAATAAATGTTGAAAGATCTCTTGAACGAAGGTTTATTTTTATTAGTTTTTCCTGTTTATTTCATTTTAAAAAGTAAAATAAGAATAGTAATCCTTTGAGTAAAATAACAATTAAGATTTTGTAAATTTTTGAATATTTTATCCTGATATCCTGACATTATCTACTTTATATCCACTGAGAAACTCTCTAGTATTACAGCCAGTATTGGGGAAAGCAGAAGTTTTACTTCCTCTAAGAGTTCTATTTTATTCACAGTTGAGTCTGCACAAATTCATGCTAGCTTCATGTGGACTTTTCTTGCTGCTGCTGCTATTGCTTAAGTAAGTAAGTAACTAAATAAATCCTCCCATGAACTCCCTATTATACTTACCAGAGCAGCTCTTCTAAGTCTTTTTCAGTCTTCATAAATCAGATTCTTATGTGTTCATTCTCATCAGATAACCTGGTTTCTTATTTAACTGAGATTGAGAACATTTGGGCATGAGAATTTTCTCCTGTCTATCTCTGTACTGTTGACTTCTCTCTCTTCTTGTATCTGTGCCTGCCCTATAGTAAGAATGCCTCTTTTATAAAGGTGAACCTTTGCACTAGTACTCATGATTATATGTCCTTTCTCCTCCAGGTGTTTATTATTGTTTAATTTTCCTCTTGCCTTTTCGTTTTCATATTCTCCTAGAATTTTTACTTCTGTATCCCTGTCCAGGTTTTTCTTTTTCTAAAGCAAACAACCAAAAATTAAAAAAAACATTCTTTGACCTTAGCTTATTGTTCAAATTCTGATTCCCACTCATCTCAGCCTTTTTTTCCTTCCTCTTCATCAGATTATATGAAAATAAAAAAGAACCAATGCATATTGCTTTACTACCTATTCATATACTTTGACATTCATCTACTATTGAAACATCTCAAACATCATGATTAGTCTTCCTTATCACCAGTCGTTATGTCTTCTACATCCTCGTTTGTGTTTTTCAGCAGCATTTGATATTATTGACTATCTCTTCTTAAAAAATTTCACTTCCTTTGACCTTTATGACTTAAGACTAACCCACTTACCCTTATATTTTTACCATTGCTCCTTTTTTGGACTCTTTTTTTTTTTTTTAGTTTCTTTCTCCTAGTTTAGGCATTTCCGAAGATTAAAATGTTGTAAAGTTTTTTCTTTAACATCCTGTTGGTAGACTCTCTTGATAGGTGTAGAAATCAGCTCTGTGTGACTGTCCAGTTTATATTTCTAATCCTGACCTTTAACATCTGACCATTGGAATATCTTCCTTCCTTACTGTTGTTTTATTACATGAAACAAAGTGTCCAAAGTCAAATGGTGGGGGAATCTATTTAAACATATTGAAAAGATCATAACTTATTTTCTTTCCTTCCCCTAGTCTCATTGAAATGGTATTAGGGGAGTTAAGAAAGGTATGAATTTATAAGGACAAAGAAATTGGGATAGCAGATAAGAGAGCTATGCAAAGTTTTGGAAGATAGAAGGGGAAAAGAAGAATGGAAACCGACTCAGCAGAAAGGAAGAAGTGCCTGTGGAAAAGATACTGATGAGAAGCAAGAGCATTAGTGACTCTTATTCAGAAGCTCCTGGTAGCACAGAAACAAGGAGTGAAGTACAAAGTAGAAAATGGAGATTGGTTGAAGGTACAAGAGCTTTTAAGTTACCTACATACCATTCTTACCTGTGGGAGGTAGGGAATATTTCTCTCCTGGAAAAAAAAAAACAGAGGTAACTCAAAAGAATATTTCCAAACTCTCTTATTAATTTCCTTAGAGTTATTAAAGAGAAGTTATGGTATCCTTGAAACAAGAACAGTTGTATAAGAAGGAACTTTGAAGTATCAGGGAAGTAGCCTGGAAATTTAAAATTTATCATTAATCAACAACAACAAAATGACAAGAGTTTTAAGATAACCTTGAGGAAATCTCCCAAAGAGCAGATCAACAATAATAACAACAAAAACAAAGTAAAGAGAAGATAAACTCAAGAAGGAGAATTTAGGAAAGAAAGAAAAATTAGGATGAATTCAGCAAATTTAAGATCTACCCATATGGGTGTGAATCCATGTATCTACACCCTGAGCATTGGCTATGGACTTGATTGTATGGCTTAATTTGGTCAATGGGGCTGTAGAAAACCTGACAGAAAAGGGAGCTTTAAGAAAGGAACACATTTCTGCTTTCTTCTGAAACCTATGTCATTATCCTGAGAACATGCTCCAGAATGAGACATATGGAACAAGGGCTCTCTTCTACCTAATATTATTTTCATTCAGCTAATAGGCAGCCTATTGCAAATTTGTGTGGAAGGTCCAACAAATAGAAAAATTGTCTGGCCAAACTCAGCCAAGATTAGTAGAGGAAGTAGAAATGATCAGTGTATTCATCCACTTAGTTGTTGGATGGTTTGCTATATAGCATTATTATGGTTGCAGACAACTGATACAAATAGGGAATAAGAAAAAAGGAATGAATTATCAAAGAGATATAAGAAACTTTCAAAGTACTGGAGGATACAAGTCTCCAGACAGGAAAGGCTCTCCAAGTATCTGACATAGTGAATGTGAACAAGTCATATTTTGAAATTTCAGAATATCTCAGATTAAAATAAGATCCTAAAATATTTGTGGATGGAGTGTAAAATAGAAACAAGAGAAAACAAAACAAATCACAGAGATGAATGGAATTCAGAAGGGCATCAAAGTTCATACAACACTGGATAGATAAATAAAAGGACAAGAAGATAAATACTATAGCTTTTGTGGGTCATACAGTCTTTGCTGTGAAACAACCATTGACAGTTTATGAATGAATGGGCATGGCTGTGGTCCAAAAGAACTTTATTTGCAAAAACAGATGGTGGACTGATTTTGGCCTGTGGGTCAGTTTGCTAACTTCTGGACCAGAGGGCAAGAGGCAGTGGGTGGGACAGGGATGATTTTCCCTTCTTAATCCAAGCTTATTTTTTTGGACAGATTTGTCTTTTTTAAAAATTATAGAGTAATCTTCAGTATTACCACTCCTTCCCTTTTCTTCTTTTTAACTGCTAAGGCCCTAGTTTTGACTCTTGCCTATATTATCATAGTAATCTAATATCCCTAGTGTTTGATCCCTAGAATGTGCTTCTAATCTTCCTTTGTTAAGAGTTTGTGCTGCAGTTTATCTGACCTGCTCGTCATTATGCAAATGTTGACTCAAATGTCTTCCTTCTGTGCCTTACTCTCTTTCCCTGGAAACGGTCTTCTCCTTCAGCATCTTAGTTTGTCAAAATTGTGTATCCTTCCAAGTTCCGCCTTAAGTAATTCCTTTCCTAAGAAACTGTTCCTGGTTTTTTTCCACCAGCCTCCAAACTCCTATCTAGCTAGCCAAGTAGAATGATTTGCATGCCGCCATCTCCTTGGGAGAGATTGATTTTTGGAGTTAATCATGCTTTTGATTCTATACCCTTCCATATTCTTTCTATGTAATAATGAAAAAAAGTTTTTTTATTGAGAGATTTATTATAGAACAACCATACAAGTTTTTAACAAAATAATATAAAATGTGTATATATTCTGGATATTAGAATTACCCCCAGGAGTGCCCCCCTAATTACCTACCCTTATCACTCCCTTCCCCTTCCCACAATATCTCTAAAAAGTATTATGTTGTATGTTTTAAAGCAGACTTTTCCTCATCTATAAATACTTCATATAGTTCTTGAGAGGTTTAAAAGTGGTTTAATATTGTTTTCTTTCTTTCACTTCATTTTTAAGAGTTAAATGTTGCTCAACCTCACTTTATAGTCATTTGAATAATTCTCTTATCCCTCAACCCTTAGCAACTTGATACAGATTTGTTTTGCCTGCCTGTCTTCCTTCCTTCCTTCGTTCTTTCGTTCCATCTTTCTTTTCTTTTCTTTCTCTAGTGATTGAACCCAGGGGCACTTAACCACTGAGCCAAAACCCTAGCCCATTTTAATTTTTCTTTTCAAATTCATTATTTGACCTTTCTTACTTTATTTTTTTAATTGAGAACTTGTTATCAGTTTTTTTTTTTGTTCAACATAGTCTTTCATGTTGGAGAGAATCATTGTTACGTATTCATACATACATGGATATTGACAAAGTAAGTTAAGGCTGATCCTAGTCCAGGATCTTCCCTCTTCATCCACTTCCCACTCTCATGTCTCTTCTGCATTACCTCCATGTTATAGAAAGAAATAAGCATATACATATATATTTTTGAAATTTCTGAGTTTCTCTGCCTGCCTATGTATAGTTGGTCTTACAGAAGCTGAGAATTCCCAGTCACAGTGATTACCCCTCTAATCCCTCCCTCCCATCTATGCCTCCTTGCCTTCTCCCCTTCATCTTTATAGTTATGTTTTCCCTAGCTTTTGTGTAATTCCAACCATGTTGGGTTTTTAAACCTAGCTACCTTTCATCCTGTCTTAGATTTTACTCTAGCTTCCACATATGAGAGAAAACATTCGGCCCTTAAGTCTGAGTTTGGGATATTTCACTCAGCATAATTTTTTCCATCTCCATCCATTTGGCTGCAAGTGTCATGATATGGTTCTCTCTAATAGCAGAGTAGAATTCCATTGTATATATGTACCACAATTTTTTAATCCATTCGTCCAGTGGGGGGCATCTGGGTTGGTTCCATAGTTTATCTATTGTAAATTGAGCTGCTATAAACATTAATGTAGCTGTGTCTCTGTAGTTTGCAGATTCTAGCTCTTCTCGGTTTAATGGCATCCCATTCATTTATTCTTGGCTTTAACTCTTGAGATACAGGTGTCGTGTTAAGGAAGGTGGTGCCTATGCCGATGTGGTGGAGTATTGATTCTATTTTTTCTTCTAGCAGTTGTATAGTTGCTGGTTTAATTTCTAATTCCTTGATCCATTTTGATTTGATTTTTGTGCAGGGTGAGAGATAAGGATCTAATTTCACTTGTCTGCATATGGCTGTGCAGTTCATCCAGCCATCATTTGTTGAACAGGTGGTCTTTCCTCCACACTATATTTTTGGCCTCTTTGTCAAATATCAGATGGTTAAAAATTTGTGGGTTTGTCTGGGTATATTCTATTCTGTTCCATTGGTCTTCATGTCTGTTTTGATACCAATACCACGCTATTTTTGTTACTTTAGCCCTATAATATAATTTCAGGTCACATATTGTGACACCTCCTGCTTCCTCTTTTTTTCTTAGATTACCAAAACATTAGTTTTGGTTATTCTGGGTTTCCTGTTATTACAAATGAATTTGAGAATTGTTTTATCCGTATCCACGAAGAATGTCATTGGTGTCTTAATGAGGATTGCATTGAATCTGTACAGGGCTTTTGGCAGAATGGCCATTTTAATTATATTGATTATGCCTGACCAAGACCATGGAATGTTTTTCCATCTTCTCAAGTCTTCTTCAATTTCTTTTTTTAATAGAGAAATTTATTTGTTGAACAATCGTACAAATTTTAACAATATATAATGTATATAGATTCTGAAAACTGGATTTACCCCCAAGAGTGCCCCCCCCAATTACCCACCCTTATCCCTCCCTTCCCCAAACATCTCTTAAAAAAAGTATTAGGTTGTATAACATTACGGTATCTGGATTTAACACCTGATATTAGACCACTTCTCTTAATGGCCAGGGTCTAGTTCCAGCCTCCACAGATGAGTGAAGACATTAATGTTCAATAGTTTTCATTGTCAAGATCCTTTATATCCTTTGTTAGATTAATGTCTAAGTATTTTATTCTTTTTGAGGTTATTTTGAGTGGGACAGATTTCCTGATTTCTTCTTTGGTGGACTTGCTGTTGGAGTATAGGAAAGCTATTGATTTATGAGTGTTGATCTTGTAACCAGCCACTTTGCTAAATTCATTTATAAGCTCTAGAAGTCTTCTGATTGAGCTTTTGGGGTTGGCTCGTTGTAGGATCATGTCATCAACAAATAGAGATAACTTCTTCTTTTCCTATGTGAATTCCTTTGATTTCCTTCTCTTGTCTGATAGCTCTGACTAGGGTTTTGAGGACTACACTGAATAAAAGTGGTGAGAGTGGACAGCCTTATCTTGTTCCTGAATTTAGTGGGAATGCTTGCAGTCTTTCTCCATTAAGTATAATCTGCGCTATTGGTTTGTCATAAATGGCTCTTACAAAATAAAAGTATCTTCCTTTGATCCCTATCTTCTCCAGAGTTTTGAGGGTAAATGGGTGTTGAATTTTATTGAAGGCCTTTTCTGCATAAATTGAGATGATCATTTGGTTTTTATCTTTAATTCTGTTTAAGTGATGAATTACATTTATTGATTTGCATATGTTGAACCAGCCTTGCATT
>PVKS010050938.1:0-11348 GCA_004027875.1 Aplodontia rufa | reverse complement strand
TTGCTGTAAGAAACTCAAGAGACTGCTCCTATGGAATACGTCGAGTGGCGAACTCTTATTGATTTCCTGTGGCATCTCGTCAAGACTGCCTGAGCGTCATCCTCTCGCCTCAGCTCTGCATTCAGCAAGAACTTTCCCAGGGAACAGCTACTGGAGCCAGGAGCTTGGCCCAATGCTTTGGTACAATGAAATCCATTTATGCACGTAGTGCTTCTTCCTAAAAGGTCATATTGAGTAGATTGGAGGGCTCCAGGGTTCTTCCTCGGGTAGGGCACTTGGGCAGTGTGGGCTGGACCTCTGCGTGCTGAGGACCTGCCTGGTGTATGGGAGTGAGGGGATCAGTGAGCTGTGCTGACCAGCATGTACAGCATGAGCATGCAGAGCTTGTGGCTCTGCGATGGTGACAGCCGTGCGTGGACCCCTTGTTCACCTTGTGTTTTCTGACTGCATTATCATGTGTGGACTGTGGGATTGGGCAGCTCCTCGGAAGGTTGTAGCTGAGGCGGGTCGCAGGAGGCCTTTGGTGTGCACAGCCGGGAGGTAGGACATGGCCCCAACTGTGGGCGGAAGGGGCACAGGTGTGGCAGAACTGAGGGCCAGGTCACTGTTGAGAGGATGGGTTGCAATGACCAGAACGGTGAGCGTTGGCAACTTTGGAAAAACTCAGCCCAAGTGGCTTATTTGGCATGCTACAAAAAGATGGAGGCATAGGCATTCACATGTGTGGCCATGGCAGGTTCTTGAGCACAAACCCCTGGGGAGTCACTGGTTTCCCATGCTAGACCAGGAAGGTGTACAGAGGCGTGCGTGTGAGTTTCAGAGTCCCGGTCGTCACTTCCCCTCCCAGTGGCCTTTGTTGGTGCTTCAGTCTTGACAGGTTTATTTTAATCAGAAATAATTTTGATAAAGATCTCTACGCATGTAAAAATAGTAACAAGGTTGTTCACGTTTTAACGTCAGCAGTTTTGTTTTTACATTTTCATTTGTTGTTTTGTTCTCTTACCTTAATATCTTATGTCAAGATAAACACAAGTATTATTGTCTCTATGATTCATGTCCTAGAATTGGAGATCAGTTTTCTGTATTGGTTCTTATTCATGCAAAAGTTTGGAAAAAGTTTGAGACTAAGTGAAATTTGCATGCCTCTTAAAAATATTTGAGCAACAAATTTAAGCTTTATCTCTTGGGTTTACGAGTGGCTGAAATTGATGTAAGTGTCCTCTTTATGCCATCGTTTTTTCCTTTCTTAGGAATAGTCGCTTCCAGGAGTTAAATATTATTGTACCCAAGAGCAAGGTTCTTTGAAAGCAACTTTCATTCTTTGAAAAAGGCTGATTGGCTAGAACACAAGCCCTGACTTACATTCTTGGACAAGGCTATTACAAGCATTGAGGTATTTTGTTTGGAATTCGGACCTGAAGCCTGTTTCTCTTGTTCAGCTCACTTTAATGTCAGTGCTAGTCTGTCTTCTGTTTCTTCCAGTGACTTGCCCATGTGTGTCTTATGTCCTAACTCTAAGCTGCGCCAGGAGTGAAACCCCTTTTCTGTTGCCCCTGTGGCCATCATAAGGTGACCTCTGGGTTTAGGGCATCCACTGGGTACTGGAATAAATGGGGAAGCTGGGAGCAGCCCATCCCGGGTGAATGCCCAACAGCCAGATTAAAGCCGCGGATTAGCTGGAACACCAGGCCTCGGTGTGAGTGGCGCCACAGCCCTGAATCGGTTGCCATTTCCTTTAAATCAGCAGCATTTTGAACTTCAGAGCCAAGTCACTTCATTTCAGCGATGCCTGGGTAAGTTGGGAGCTCTGCGTTGCAAAGCCCGAATAAGAGAAGACAAGTCTGTCTGGAGGATGAAAGAGGCCATTAACAGGCTGGAAGGGCTTCTGTTCAGATTTTTGTTAAAAATTGGGAGGTGTGAGTTCTTCATAGGATTTCATAAAACACTTTAGTACATCAGAAGTCAGGAATCAGTGGGAAGCTGCTTCCAGAGGTAGGAAAATCAGCCTAAATTTTATTTGTTCTAAAAGTCTCGTGGCTTGGCAGAGTGCACCTAAAACATATTAGGTCTCTTACTCACATGGAGCCAGGTGCTCAGATCAGAGGACACCACGTGCCAAGTGACGAGTCCTCAGGAATCCCTGCTCCCAGGGGTGGGGGTTCCATGTACCTGACTTGGAGCCCAGGACCTGGCCTCAGGATCCTGCCTGCTGCTTCACATCCATGTGATCTTGGGCATGTCCCTCACCCATTGAGTCCTTGTTTTGCTCAAATGGCTAAGTTCTGTGAAGCACATTTGAGTTTCAGGGGAATCAAGTATGAACAGTAAGGCCTGAAGAGTCCACGCCCACTTCTGGGACAATCAGGTGTGCAGGAGGGGCCAGCTGGCCTAGGGCCTGTCTGCCAAGGCCCAGCCTTGCCTGCTAACTCACAAGGGAAGAACTGTCCTGTGTCTTGGCCTCAAGCCTCAGTTTCTAAACACTAGGGTGCTCCAGCCCCAGAACACACTGCCACCGGCGTGGTTTTAGGGGACGCCACACAACACAACTCCCTTATGTAATGCACTCAAGAAAATTACTCAAGCCAAGGAGCAAACTCATCTCAACCATGTGCAGTGTAGAACACTCAGGAAGACCCATATTGTCATCACCGGACACACAGAGCAATACCGCAGCCTCAGAGCTGCCCGGAGTGAGGAGCACCAGGGCTCCTGGCTCACGGTGCTTCCTGCTTCACTGTCCCCCGTCCTCGGCCCGTGTGAGGCCCTAGACTCTTAAACAGCCTGCTGCATCTCTCATTTTTCTGCAAGCCTGGCTGCCTCGGTGACACGGTCAGTCCTGTGGGAACATGTCTGCACTTCTCCTCTCAGCCCATGCTGCTCTGAGGACATCTTAGCCTGGGCGGCTCCATCTCCTCACTTCCTCCTCACAGCTCCGGAGGCTGGAAGACGAGCTCGGGTCGCCTCTGCTGGGCATCTGCTTCCTGGCGCGGTGTCTGCTTGAGGACCCCTCCCACGCTGACTGCTGAGAGCAAGCTTGTGTTCCACCTCGAACGCTGGCCACCTCCCCTAGTGCCATTGCCTTGGAGACGGGCTTCCCCCCACAGCCCTACACCCTAAACACCAAGCCACTTGCTGCCCTTTGGCTCGGGCAGAGGCCCCTTTATGTTCTCACTCATCCCCAGTTCAGCATGGAGATGGACGTGGTCCCCAACGCCCAGCTGATACAACTGGGCAGCATCACTTGGCCAGCAAGGGGCAGGGGATGTGCAAGTCTCCGGTCCAGGGTCATCCAGGTGTTTCCCTGAGTACAGATGAATCTCTTCCACTGGGAGGTAAGAGTGTCACAAGGCTCAGGACACTGCAAGGTGACTAACAGTGACCCATGCTCCTGTGCTGATCTTCAGCAGCACTCAGGCAAGAGGAGGTGTGGTGATGGCAAATGAGTCACCAGTGAAGAGGCCATGTCCTGGGAGAAATGGAAAGAAGGCAAGATGGCTTTCGACCAGGAGGTTGAATGGGGGGGACAGGGATGGGACTTGGCCGAGTGAGGGTGTGACAGAGGCCGTCAGTTTGGAGGAGGGCAGGGACCATGACCTATGTCCAGAAGAGGACGATGTCCTAAAGCAGCTGCCCAGGATTCCGGCCAGCAGCCAGGCCCTGCTCTGATCCATCTGCCCTGGGTCACGGGGCTCACGGGTGAGCACACAAACCTGTCTCATTGGTGGTGTTGGCCAGGGTGGTGCAGCAGGCTGCTTCTGCCCAGCTTCCCTCCCACCACTTTTGGGCCTGCCCATGGGGAACCCTAAGGGGCTCTCCAGCCACCAGGCCTATCTGCCCCCTGCCTGATGCCAGCCTGGGCTGGAAGTCAGATCTCAGCCTGGCCGGGGTCTTGGCCTCTCCAGCCTCCACTTCCCTGGAAGGAAGGATGGGGGTGCAGTGAGCAGGGCACTGAGTGAACAGTGATGCTCCCCAGAGTACTTCAGAGAAGCGAGTAGCCGAAGAGCAGGCGCCGTGACGGCCTCCCCTGGGCCATCCGCAGCCGTGTCAAGTAAGGCTGCTGTTAAACAGGGACAACGTTAGTAGGTCTGGTGAGTCCCATGTCCTGAGCTGGCCGGTGCTTTGTATAACAGAGCTGTTGATGATTCCCTTGAGAACTGCGTGTGTAATTCTGCTGCTTTACAAGAGCACAACTTTGCTGTGACTGGCATGGATGCTGGTGTGCCCATCACCTAGGTAATGACCGGGCACAGGTATGCAATCCAAACGCTGGTGGCCCTAAGTCACTCGAAGCTGTTGCTTCATACATAGCTCGACATGCTGTGGGGGTTTTCTCCTGACACCGCTCTGTGGGCTTGGCGTGGAGAATGCACACACCTTACGGGGGAAGCGGTTGCTCTGGTCCCCACCTCCGGTCACACTGCAATGGCCTTTGGGCAGCCACAGTGAGCTTCATGTGCATTTGATGCCCTGGCATCAGTGGTGAGGGCCATGTCTAAACTGTCCTGACACAGTGTATGGGGTGGGGTTGCCATGGACAGTGGCTTCACCCCCACCACTTATAAACATCAGCCCAGCGCACTTGGAGGGTGGCATCCGCCAGCCATGCCCGGAGACTCCATCCTGTGGGTCTCAGGGGCTCGCGGCTCCACCTCCTCCATAGGCATCTGGGGCTCCAGTGCAGCGTTTTGAGAAATATATGAGATTATTTCAGATCATCTCTATGGTAACGTCAGGGAGTTTTCCCCTTCTAGCCTGGGATCTACAGAATTGTTCTTTGTTTTGTCCAAAAGCCTTTGGATTTCACAGGAGGACATGATGATTGCTGGGCTTGGTCACCTCTGGCCTGGCCCTTCCTTTCTTCTACAAGCACACTAATTACCTCAATCTGCCTCCTCTCAGCTCCCTGCTGACACCCCTGTCCACCTGACACCCCGTGTCCAAAGTGAAACAAAGATTTCAACTTTCCCTCAGTGTTGCACAGCCGTGGTTAAAGCATGTGCCTCAGGGCCCCTCAAAACAACCTAGCGTGTGTTTTTTCTCTTTTGAAAAATAATCTGTTTTACTCACAACAGAAGTGCCCTTGAGCTTTTGAAAACTACAGTAAAAACGTTGGTCATAAAATATCTTTTTTTTTTTTTAAGAGAGAAGGACAGTGAGAGAGAGGGAGAGAGAGAATTTTTATTGAGTTTTCACTTGATTTTCTTTGCTCCAACACTTGGTTGTGTACGTGGTGCTGGGGTTTGAACCCGTGTACTTGCACATGCCGGGCAAGCGCCATAACCACTAAGCCACCACTCCAGCCCCCGGTCATAACATATCTTAAACGGAACTAATAAAGCCCATGTGCAAAGGTGAGTGCGACTCACCCTCTCATTCCTGACCCATGCCACTTTCAGGTCACTCAAATTTTGCTTCCTGAAATGTAGAATACATTTCAGTAGTTTCCCCTAGAAAGTATTTGAAAATACCATGAAAACTGCTGCCTTCAGGAGGCCACCACAGCCTACGTGGCCCTGCCTTAACACTGCTGTCTTCCTTCCGCACCCGGTGTAGCCGCTGGATGTTGAAGCACATGAGCATGTCCCCAGGCTACCTGCAGGCCTGCTGGCCTCTCCCATACTCTTCCTCCATGCCTCCTGAGGCCACTGTCCACTGCAGTCTGCCCTGGATCTGGCGAATCCTTCCATTTTCCTCCTGGTGCAGGTAGAATTCTGCCCTCACACTTCTTCCTTCCTGCCCCATTTCCTCCTGGACTGCCCACCTGTGCTGCCCAGGTGTTCAGTAGACCTTCCGCGTTTCCTAGTCAAAGCACTCCTGTCTTCTGATCTGCCAAGCCACCCATCCCATCAATGACAAAATTAAGCACTCTCTGGGTGTTCGAGTCTCTTCATTTTTGGCAGGTGCTGGCTGTACACAGAAACTGATTCCTGCCGTTGCTTTTGTGTTCATGGCTACTCTAGAGAGGAGGAAGCTGCGTTTAGTTGTGGGTTCACTGGTATTGACCATGTTTGTGTGAGGAAGAGCGGGAGAGGGGCGTTGAGAGAGAAAGAGAGGCAGAGGCAGAGAGGAGAAAGAGATAGAGATTGATGGGTGGATTGATGGAGAGAGACTGCAAGCACCAATCACGGTTTCCTGGGACTCACTGCCCAGGCTGCACTGGGTCAACCCTTTCCACCCACTGCCCTGTCAGGGCCTGGTCTCATCAGTCTCACTCCATCCATGTGCGGTGGGGACCCTGCAGGCTGTGCACCTGCTCCAGTCTGCCCTGGGCTCCTCGAGCTGATGATCTTTTCCATGCATTTAGCACCCGTGAGAAAGGATAGAAGCACCGGTGCAGTGAGCGAGCTGGTGCCTCAGAGATGGGAACGTGCACCCAGCGGATTCCTGGCACCATTATTGACGGACATGTGTCAGTTGCTAACTGTTATTTAAAACGTGTTCTCGCCATCGTAAGGCCATTTGTTGTCCTCCTGAATATGGAGATACAGTGATCAGAAACCACTTCCCCATCCCAGGTAGATGCACCATTGAGTTTGTAATCTGTTGCTACCCTGTACTTACAGCAAATGGCCCATGGCACATAAAGGAAATTTATGTCAGAGCTGTTCGCAGTGAATAAATATTAGGAAGAAAATACATTTAGACAACAGAACGAAGCCGGGTAATGGGAGATCCTGCCGCCAGGTTTGTGCCATTCATTTTCTGCCAAGAATTTTTATGGTTGTTGTGTGGACATTTACATTGTAAGGTGATTCCACCTTGGTCTGCTATTTGGCACATTTTTAAAGCACAGTGGCCTTTTTCTGTGCCGTTTTCTGATATCAGCAAGCAAAGTCATAATGGATGACTGATTTCTGCTAGAAGTTTCTGAGGCAGCCTACAGAATCCTTCACTGGCTTCCCTCGTGTTTTGGATGTAACTGAGGCAGGTGACATTGTCTCCCGGGCTGCCTGTTCCTTCAGCCACATTTCCTGATGGTGCACCTGGTTGCCTTCTCTGGCCACAGCAAGAGGATGCCACTGTGCATCCTCTGCATGAGAGAGCCCCCAGCTGCCTCCCTCTAATCCCTCGCCTGCCCCCTGCCTGGTGGCCCTGAGTGTCCTGATCACTGTCTGCTCATTGTCATTCAGGTTGGCAGACACGTCTCACCCCTGCTGACCTCAGCATAGGCAAGTGACCCCTGCCCACCTTGGCCAGAGCTTGTGTCACACAGCACCCATGGTTAGCCTGGGCCACTGGGAAACACAGCAGTGCAAATGCTAAGGAACAGGAAGCTTCACAGATGGCCTCACCCATGGCTCCTGCACCTTGACACCCCCTCTCCATTGGCAAGGCCTCCCGTCCCCGACAGCTTCATATATGGCAGCCTGGATTTGCGGCAGTCCCTTCTTCCTTGTCTTCATGGACTTCATGTGAACCTCGTACTTTTGCTGTGATTTTGCCCATTTTTATATTGAAGGGGACTCATCATTCCACCTTCTTTCTTTATTTATTTGTATTTTTTATTTTTTTAAGACAGAAGGACCGTGAGAGAGAGAGAGAATCAATTTTATTTAGTTTTTCGAGTGGCTTTCATTGCTCCAATACTTAGTTGTGCACAAGGTGCTGGGGTTTAAACTCGTGTCCTTGTGATGCCAGGCATGCGCTGTTACTGCTGAGCCGCTGCTCCAGCCCATTCTGCTAATGTCTGACCTGTTCCACCTGAGTTACGTCCTGCGATTCACCCACGCTCAGCCTGTAGCCGTAGGCTATTCTTCTCATTTCCATATAGCATTCCATGACATGGAACACCCCACTGTGGTGGACAGAGCCGTGACCCCACACCTAGCCCCACCTAGACATCCATGTCCCAACCCCAGAACCTGAGATTTGAGGTTGCAGGTGTGATCTCAGGTACAGTAGAGATACTAAGAGTACTGATCAGCTGTGTCCCCGTGGCTAATCACTTCTCTCCTTCCATGTGCCTTTCTGTTGAACTGGGCAACATCAGACCAGCAGCTCTTTACCTCAGGTCTACTGAATGCCTCTCACTCTGGGCCGGTCATCTGCTAAAATACTGTATCCTTCTCTTTGCATAATTTATTACCTGAAGTGGCAGATGCCTGGGAAGGCCTATCTCCTGAGCATTCTGCTGTGCCAGCTGGGGGCTGGCCTTCCCGTCTGCTTGGACTGGCCCCCTCCCATCCCAGAGGCGTGGGCGTGAGGCTGGGCTGGTGAGCTGCTCAGCAGATTCTTGAGGGGCTGTGAAGTAGCTGCCAAGTCCCCCTCGGAGTCTCCTGGAAGGGTAATTACATGTGGCTGCAGTAGCCAGACTTTCCAAAGAAATGGACACATAAGATTGATAAGTTGGTTGTTTCAGAACTAAAAACCAAGCAAGGGATCACAGTGCGCACCTGGGCTTCAAGCGGAGGCTTCGTCACCGCAGGCCCCCAAACAGGAGCATGTGCCTGGTCGGTGGCCACGGAGCCAGCAGACCCCCAGCTGCCCACCTCTCTCCTTGCACTGCATTCAGCTTCTTGTTCTCAAGTTGCCAAAATCAACTCAAACCAGTTTAAGTAAAGCAGGCCAGAGAGCGCTTCACCAAGCAGCAGGAGTGTGTGGCTACATCCAAGGGAAGCAGGTTTCACAGAAGAAAGAGAAGTCAAGAGAAACCCAGGCGGGCCCCCGCTCTTTCCTGCTTCTTGCCTCTGACTCTCTCTGCTCCTCCATCTTCCACTGCTTGCCTGCCCACCAGATGGTCAGGACACTCAGCTCCCTTCCTCACATTCTTGTGTTCATGCACGTAGCTGGGGATGAAGGTGATATTCCATCCCACACCTGCAATCCTGGAGCCAGATGACCCAGGTGAGGCTGCGGGGAGAGGAGGCTCCCAGGGCAGAACCTGGCTCCTGTGCTGTGGCTGGAGGAGGGCGGTGGATCCTTCTGTGCATCACCTGCTCCAGGCTGGAACCGCTCATCAGGAGAACAGGCCTGCTTGTGAATATGAGCTCAAGTTATTTTAGTCTCTGCCATTAAATTGCTGGCAGTTCTTGTCTTTGAGATTTATTTGTTACTTGCTTAATATTTATTAAGTGCCTCTGGGGATTTTTGACTTTGGGAAGTAATGTGTTGAACTTGTCCCCAAAAATGCCCAGGGGAGAGAGCTCTTCTCCAAATTGCCTGTGGGTTGCAATGAGTGAGGAGAGGCAGCCACTACCTATAGAGGCTGAGGCATCGGCCCCAGGCCCTGCGATGGGTAGGATGCAGGTGTTTAAGCGTTTGCCACTACCTATAGAGGCTGAGACATCGGCCCCAGGCCCTGCGATGGGTAGGATGCAGGTGTTTAAGCGTTTGCCACTCCTATAGAGGCTGAGGCATCGGCCCCAGGCCCTGCGATGGGTAGGATGCAGGTGTTTAAGCGTTTGCCACTCCTATAGAGGGATCTGGCTCTGGTGCATGTTCTGAGACTTCTTGTGAGGAGGTCAAGTCATAGTGTTGTTGTTTTGTGGGATTTTTAGAACAACCCAATCCCTTAAAAACTGTATGAAAAGAGATCCAGGTGAGGCTGGCCTTGGAGGCCAAGATTAATTTTCATTTGGAAGGAATTTCACAAGAGCATCTCTCAGTGAGTTCAACAGTGGATCCTAAAATAATTTGCACCCTGGTTTCCAAATTTGCAGGTAAAAATAATCAAGAGGAGATTTTAGCAGATTTCGGAGTCGGTGATTTGCCTGGTTTTGTCAATCATTCTAGAAGAATGATTGACAGGGCAGCTCATTCTGCAAACGCAGTCTTGCTGGGCTACAGGTCAAGGATTGGCCACTGCCTGGGCAGGGGTGCTGGGTGTGGTTTCAAAGCCCTGTGCCCTCAGGCAGGAATACAGAGCCAGGCATGTGGAGCCATCAGCTTTAGAAATGTCCCAACTTATGAGAGAAAAGGAGACTGGAGCCCAGAGGAGTGCATAAGGCACATACAGAATGGGTGGAGAGAGCCTGGGAGAACCTGGGTGGTGGCATCTGGTAGACATGGGGGAGCAAGAGCAGGGGGAGGGGAAGAAGTGCCCCCGGGAGATCTCACCTGGGGGTTCTGGGGAGCGTCCACTCTCTTCTTTCACTAAGATGAACATGACATCTAGGTAACTACCCCTCCTCCAAAATTGGGTCAGTCAAGTAAAATTAACTTCCAATTAATCAGCTGAGATTTGCAGAGGGTAGGATTGTCACCCCACCCACAAACAGAATTGATGGCTTCCATCGTTTAGAACAGCGGCTCGTTCACCGGAGCCCTGCCACCTCCTAGAGGCACCCCAAGGAGCCAGCATTAATTAGCTCTTTCCTTCCTCCCACTCCCAAGTAGAAAGAGCCCCCTCAGAAGAGCCTACGAGAAACAAAACCAGCCAGACAGGGTGGCCCATGCCCCTAATCCCAGCAACTCTGGGGACTGAGGTAGAAGGATGGCAAGTTCAAACCAGCCTTAGCAAGTTAGCAAAACCCTGTCTCAAAACGAAAAAGAAAAAGGGCTGGGGATGTGGCTCAGTAGCAAAGTACCCCTGGGTTCAATCCCCAGCACCAAAAAGAAAGAGACAGTCACTGTCACTGGAGCCCTTGGGGGAGGGAAAGGACATGGAACTGGCACCCACCCTCCAGCCAGAGGGGCTCCTGTCCTCACTGCCAGGCTTGCTAAGCCCAACTAGTCATTGGCTTATGTGCATGTGAATTTTAAGAACAGACTCCAGCTGTGTTCTGGAAAAGGCCTCCAGTCCTCGCCTGCTGCTGAAGCCTCCTGACAGGAAGGGGCTCGGCTGCTGAAGAAGATTGCTGTCAGAAGACTCCAGTGCACTTCCTCCTGGCCGGGCCAGAGGGCCGCCTGCTTCACCTGCTGCCTTTAGCTAAGGGAAGTAATTGTGAAGTTGCCAACTGTCCCTCATGGCTGGCAAGGCCAGGCCGTGTTGTCACAGCAGTCTGCAGTCCCCTGCTGCCCTGACGCCACCTGTGTCCACAGCCCCCGCACTGCACTCTTTCACCGAGGAGGTGCTTTACTCTCTGTGAGGCTTCCGTGGGATTTCCCCTTCTGTCCCAGCAGCTGTGTGACATGGTCCTCTCGCCACATGAGATGACCATGTGATTTGTGCACCTGGAGTTCCTGAGGGGCTCCTACAACTGCAGGGACCCTCAGGGTCTGTTGAAGTCCGAATCCCGACTTCTGCATTAGAGCTCAGACCCTGGTGCTTGGTAAAGCCAGGGAATGTGGCACCCTTCAGGTGCTCCTGCAGGGTCATCTGGTGGTGCTGGCAATGAACGGTGCCACCAAGGCTTCCGTGGTTTCCATGGTGAGCTCCCAGCATCGGCATCAAACCCTCACCATGGCTG
>PVKS010050937.1:0-11349 GCA_004027875.1 Aplodontia rufa | reverse complement strand
CAGCCTGTTTCAAGAAACCTCCTCAGTTCTCTGTTCTGGTTTAAATTGATCTTTTTTTCAAGGGATCCGCTATTGCTGTTGCTTGTTTAGGAAATTAACCACTGATTTTTCCTTAATCCAAAGAGTATGTCATGATTAAGGAAACGGCTTTCATGTGTGCTTCGTACGGTGCGATTTCTGGAGTTCCTGCTGCGTTGTCAGGAACAGGTTCCTTCTTGAGGGTGTGGAGCGCCTGCTGCATACAGGCGCCCGGCACGGTGTTTACACACCTGCTGTCTCGTTCAACCCCCCTGCGCTGCAGGGCGGGAGGGGACCAGAGTGGATCTGAAGGGGACCAGAGTGGATCTGAAGGGAGCGGTGGCAGGTCGGCTCCATATTTTAAGTTTTATTTGGCTGGGTTGGAGGGTGCTCCTCCACGCTGCTCTGGGTGGCTTGAGCCACAGGGCCGTGTGGCATGTTTATGGAGCATGTTGGGGACAAGTTCCGCAGGCAGTCGGAGACAAAGGGAAGGCTCTCGTCCTTCCTGCAGCCCAGATGTGCTTCGTGTTAATTAACACTGAGACGCTGTCAGGTTTTAATTTCTCCATCTTTGCAACCCTGAAAAAAACATTTCTTCTTGGACAGAGTGGTATGGACAGGCAGCACCGCGTCACCTGGCTCCTGGGATACGGTGCTTTCTGGGGGCCAGTGCAGACTCCCCTGGTCTCTGGCCCAGCGGGGAGTTTCCGAAAGCAGACCCCATCTGTGCGGCTTCGAGCCTTCGGTAGGCAACATGCAACCAGATTTTCAGGAGACCCGAAACACAGGGCATGCACAGAGAGCAGGTGGGCGCTCTGGAGTCTCCGGACATGTGGCTGTCTCTTTTAAACATTTAATTGTGCAATAAATATTGGAATCTCTTCTCCTTTAAAAAAAGATTAGAAAGTTCTTGATGACCCAAAACTTCACCTTGACCTTCACCTTCGATTCCTATTCTCTCCTCTCTGCCTTCCAGAAGTAGCTACTGCTCCGACTCAGATAGGAGTAACATGCTAACACCCACTACTAACAAACGGTAATCATATGCAGTATACAACATGCAAGCAGGACTTTTTCACTCCACAATGTAGCTCTTGATGTGTTCACGCTAATGCACGGTGATCTAGTTCATCGCTTTCCACTGAAAGTCAGCCTTCTTTATGAGTAAACTTCATCTTATTTTTCCTACTCTCCTTTGACCACGCAGCTAAATTGCTAGCAATCTTTTGCAATGTACTAACTGCTATATAAGGATTTTTTTTTTTTTTGGTATTGGGGATAGAACCAGGGGATAGAACCCTGAGCTATGTCCCCAACCCTTTTTATTTTCTGTTTTTGAGACAGGATCTCACTAAGATTCCTAGGCTGGCCTCGAACTTGCCATCCTCCTGCCTCCCAGGTCTCTGGGATTACAGGTGTGTGTCACCACTCCCGACCGTAAGGACCATCTCTTGGCATGTCCCCTTATTCATGTGTACGAGTTTTTTCTCTAGGATAAATAATGAAAACCGGAACTACTGAATATATTGCCTGTTACTTTTTTTAACCCAAGAAATATGTGAGTGCAGTTTTTAATTCTTATCATTCCACAAGGGAAAGTCTGTGAAAAACAGCAGCCTCCCAGTGACCGCCACCCTTTCTTTCTGACCTGGGGCTTTCATCATTGGCTGGTTTTCGTACTTACCTCCCAGTTTCAAAGTGACACGCTTGATCTGTTTTCTGTCTTAGGCCTGATCTCTGGCTTCATGAATTACAGGATAAGAATTCAGTCCTCCTCTCTCACCATGGTCCCACCTCACAGACTTGCTCCCCATTCACATATGGGATTTGCTTCTTCTGACTGTGCAAGTGCTTTTCCCGGAGAAGCCAGGTCGAGAACAGTAACTGTCCTTCTCTGCCCGCCTACCAGCCTGGGAGGTGACATCCTGCTGGGTTTGGACAGGGGCCACTCTTGCTTCTTGTCCAGCGCCCTCAGGGCCGGCCATGGGTGCCCAGGGGACAGCCTGGTCAAGAAGGGACTGCAGCTTTGCAGAGGTGAAATGACTCAGGAATGAGAAATGTGTGAAACTCCCCCGAAACCTTTCCCCAGGTCTCACGAGCTCCTCTGCGGCTCTGAGACGTTCATTTGCCTCTTGTGCTTTCCCTGTTCTGGGTCACAGACGTCACCCCATTCAGTTCCCACCAAGCTCTATGAGGTGAGTGAGCCCTGTTCTAGTCCATCTCCTAGGTGAGAAAGCGGGGTCACAAAGCCACTGCACCTTGTCCAAAGCTAGCAAGAGCCGGATCACACCCCAGCCATCTGGCTTCGGAGCAACGCTGCCCCCAGCAGCACTCAGAGGGGCTGGGGTCGGAGAGGAGAGAGGAGGGCCTGTCCCCTGGCTCCTTACGCTTGTTTTCCTGTTGGAATTTTTCATTAGGCTGCTGCTACTTTTATTAGAAAAATAATCAAGAACATAAGCACTAAAACAAAAATCAAAGAAAGAAAAAGAAAGAAATGCAGCTGCCGATCTGAGTTTCACACAACAGTGAGGCTGGGGACCACAGCCATCGGGCGAGACGCCGGCCAGGCTCCAGAGCCAAGGCTGAGCGCGCTGGGTCCCAACTGGCCGACGTGGGCAGGGAAAGCAGCTACTTGCCAGGCTTCTACCCAGCATGCCAGACCCTTTTAGACCAGTGGTTCTTAACCCTGGAAGCACATTGGAATCACCTGGGGAACTTTAAACTTCTGGGTGCCTGTCCCCCCAAAAGCAGTTCTCTATGGGTCTGAAATGCAGCCTGGACATTTGGATTTTTAAACGCTCCACAGAGCATCACAGTGTGTAGGCAAGGCTGAAAACCAGCGTGCTACTTATTTCCCATGAGTATCAGTTAGGATTGGGTGAGGGCATGCCGCAGTAACAAACATCCCCCAAATCCATTTCTCACCTCCTTTGCATTTCTATGGTGAGTCTGTTGTTGTCAGCTGCAGCTCTGAACCACATCACCTTTACTCTGGTTCCCAGGCAACAGGAGAGAATTTATCCAGAGCACGCTCATTCCTGTAAAGCGGGAAGACAGACAGCCTGAGGAACCGGGCACTGGCTCGTGGAGCTCCCAGTCAAAAGTGAAACACCACTTCTGCCACATAGGCCAAAGCCAGTCACCTGGTCACGCCCGAGTTCAACAGGGACAATGTAGAGGGGCCACAGACTTTCTCTGCAAAGGCCAGATAGCAAGTATTTTAGCCTTTGTGGGTCACATGGTCCCTCTCACAATTACTTCCCCTCTGCCTTCATCATAGAGAATATGCTGTAAAAAATTCTAAAAGCCTATTTAACTCAAGAACCAGACAAAAGCAGACGGCAGCCTGGGTTTGGCCTGGGGGCTGGGGTTTGCTGTTCCCTACAGAGAGGCACCTTGGAGAAGGGTCCCAGATGTGGGTGAATGGCGGTACAGTTGCCCACGTCACGCACGCAGAAGAGAGGCCACTCTCTGCGGTCAGACTTCACACGTGGCCCCACAGTCACTTACCACTGGGGTTCATGGCAGCGGCTGAATCATGGGGTCATGTGATGATGGCTGCTGCGTTCCCTGGCCTGGATGCACCGTGGCGGGTGTGTGTTTGTTGTGGTCCTCTGCTGCCTAACGGAGATCCATGAAACATCCAGAGAAGAAGGCGGCATCCGTGGGGAGAGAGTGGGAAGGAGGGGACCGGCGTGCTGCCTCTCCCGGGAGTTTATAGTGCTTTCCCTGGAATCTTCCAGGCGTCCCTCAAAACCAAATAGCGCTGGAAGGCATTCCACCCTGGACGCAGCCAGTGTCCTTGTGACACTGAGCTCTGAAGTGTCCTTGCAGATCCAGGACCGTTTGCAGGAGTCTCACACACTGAAGCGGGGGATCTGAGCCGGGAGCCCCCTGGAGCCGGTGCACCCACTCCAGCTGACCCCACCCGGGGCACGCTCCAGGCGAGAGGCAGAAGGGACAAAGCTCCTTCGGGGGGTGGGCAAGGAGGCCGAGACCCCAAAGGCCGCGCTTGCATGGGCCTGTCCCTTCTCTCTCCCGCAGGACACCACAACGTCCGTGCGCATCGGCCTGATGATGGAAGAGATGATCTTCAACCTCGCGGACACCCATCTCTTCTTCAATGACCTGGAGGTGGGCTGAGATCAG
This sequence comes from Aplodontia rufa, assembly GCA_004027875.1. Classification (NCBI taxonomy): domain Eukaryota; kingdom Metazoa; phylum Chordata; class Mammalia; order Rodentia; family Aplodontiidae; genus Aplodontia; species Aplodontia rufa. The sequence continues at coordinate 7,182 of PVKS010050937.1, read as the reverse complement.
CTTCCTTAACAGCCGCCGTGTTTTCTCGCCCGCCTCTGAGCTGGGGAGAGAGGGTGCTCTCTGTTCTTCTTCTGCTGCTTCTTTTTATTCCTTCTTCTTTTAGAGGCTTGAAACTTTTGGTAGCAATGCCTAAGAAGGTGCAGTACTGTGGCCAGCGGTGGTTTATTGGAAACACTTGGCCAGATTATCTCCCTGGCCTTCCCGTGCAGCTAATGGACCTTTCTCTACTCGAGTGATGTCCACCGGCAATTCTGCTAATCCAATAAAGGCTATGTAGTTTCTTCCTCCTGAAATTTGCTATTTAATAAGTTTATTAAGGCAAATTAGTGCGGATCCTCCTGGGTCAGCAATAATTAGCAGTGGGCCAGGATGGAAGCTTTTAAAAACAATTTACATTCCCCTGAAAGCATGTTTTACAAAGAAAGAGAGTGAGAGCAAGCAAAGGGACTAATCTTATTTAGTGTATCTGCTCCTGAGCCCCTGAGCAAAGATGCAAGGGAGGAAGGAAAAGGTGGGAGAGAAGCTTCGGAAATAAACCTAATTCATTTGTTTATACCCAGCCTGTGTCAGAAGGATTTGGGAAAGATTTCAAATGGAAAACATATTTAAAATAGAACTTTTCAAGTAAAGGCAAAGGGATCAAGAGCTGTGTAGTGAATGAGGGTAAAGAGTTGCACCCAAAATTAAAAAATAAAAAGAAAGAAAAAAAGAAAATCCAGGCTCAGGCTAACCACTGTAGTCCAGTTCAGAGTGAATCTGAGCTTCCTGGTAACCAAAGCAAGAAGGGAAATAGGAATTACTTCCCTCTAATGGAAGAACAAAAAATTTTCCTCAAGGCAAAGAGGATTTGGAATGATAAAAAAAAAAAAAGTGTGGGGCTTCTTGCTTTGTAAGTTACATTATTGACTTAACAGATTGAAAAATGAAGGCATCCTACAATGAAACTGTATGTGAAAGAACAATTCTACTTATCCTGCCAGGGATATTTTTTCTCAGGATCTTGAAAATGCCTGGAGACTAAGCTATAGAATCGAAATGTAAAGGCTGTGGATTCCAAACCTGTCCTAGTGCAGGGAATATTTATCATCAGGAAGGGATATAGGTTTTTCCTCCTGGTCCGCAGGTCAGAGTGGGGAATCCTTGCTGAAGTGAACAGGTTTGGGTTCCATCTTGTGCAAGCCACGAGGGCCTCAGTCTTCCTGTCCACAAGATGCAACTGGCGTTCTCCTCCCGACGTCTGATTCAAACCGAGGCTCCAGGCAGAAGCCTGTTGAGCAAGGAAGGAGTGGTGTAGGGAGAACTCCACTGGCAGCAAGACCAGTGCCTCCTTAGCCACAGCTGAGTGACAGGACCCGGCCCCATGGCCATCAAGGCCCTGTCGTGAGCACAGGAGCGAAGCCATCTGGGGTCAGATGAGGCTGTGATGGCCGTAGGGCAGCAGTGAATGTGTAGGGGTGGCCGTGGGATGAGTCTGGACAGGGAGATGCCATAGAAATCAGTTGATCCAGCCAAGCCAGCGCTGCACACCTATAATCCCAAAGTCACTGGAGGTGGGGGCAGGAGGATCACAGGTTCAAAGCCAGCCTCCGCAACTTAGCAAGGTCCAAAGCAATTAGTGAGACCGTGTCTCAAAATGAAAAATAAAAAGGGCGAGGGATGAGGCTCAGGGGTTAAGTGCCCCTGGGTTCAATCCCCAGTATCAACAAAAATAAAATAAAAAGTAAGCAATCAGTTTATCCTTAGTTCTGTGCATAGCCATGGGGCAACGGGACACTAAGCAGGAAAGGCCACATGGTCTGGTTTTCCAAAGACCACCGTGGCTGCTGCATGGAGAAAGAGCAACAAGAGGGGAGGACAACAGGGGGGAACCATGGAGGCAGGGGACGGCCAAGAGCCAGCTGTGATTGTCTCAGCAAGAGAAGAACAGCAGGTTGGATCCAGGGGGGTGGGGAGGAGCCTTGGGGATGGAGGTGAAGCCTAGGGGACCTGGACGAGGGGTGAGGCAGAGGCCTGGCAGGACTCCTGGGCATGGGCTGGCCAGCGTGTGGCCCACTGAAATGGTAAAGCAGGGTGTCCTGGGCGTGCCGTGGGGACCGTCCTTCCACCGTAGGCATGAGACAGGGCCGACCCCAACTCGGCAGGCGGGAATGCGCGCAGTAAGAACCCCAGACATGGTGCAGGAAGCCTCATGGGGTCTCAGCTGGCCCGTGCCTCAGCCAGGTATTCTGTGGGATCCACGGAGATTTCAGGTGACATCTTCAGGTCCCCTCTGCCTCTGCTGTTTCCTCCCTGTCCCCAAAGTCGAAGTCTCAGCCACACTTCTTGGAGATGGGTCTTAATTACCAGCTGGAGCTGCTCAGGGAAGCAAATTTGTTTTTATTCTCTAATGTTTTTTTCAAAATTGTCCCCAGTGCCAAAGAGCCCCCAGGGCACCTCGGCAGAATTGAAATCATGCTCCACGAGGGAGAAGTTCAAACTCGCACAAGTGAAAACACATTGTTGGTGGGAGGCAGCCCCTGTGAAAATCTGAGCTGCAGCCCCCCAAGGCTCCCCAGGGAAGCCGTGTGGAATGGGAGGACAAGCGGCCTGCAGGAGGCCCTCGCCAGGCCCGCTCCCTCGGCTGCACCAGCTGGAGGAATGAAGTCAGATGCATTCCTTCTCAAGTCCACGGTGCCATCTGCAAAAAAATTAAAAAGTAGATTCATTCCAGCCTCCAGCAGTTCCTCACCGAGCCCTTAACCCTGCTGAGGGCTGTGGGGACAGCCACATACAAAACACAGCAAGAGGCCAGCGCAGTGGCACGCAGGGTCATCCTGGAGACTCAGGAGGCTGAGGCAGGAGGATCACAAGTTTGAGGCCAGCCTCAGCACCTTAGACCTATCTCAGATTTTTTCAATTTTTTGAGAGGGATGGGGTATGACTCAGTGATAGAGCACCCCTGAGTTCAACCTCCAGTGAGAACAAGACCTGTGTCCTCAAGGCATTGTCTTCTTGGTTGGGGAGGCGGATGGTAAACAGCTGTATGCATCCTATCCTGTCAGACAAGCTGTAAAGAGAGACCCAGAAAGGCCGCACAGTCGGAATTGCTGCCCAGGGCTGTCACTTCACCCCGAAAGACCTCTCTAACATTGAGTGGAGACCTGCAGCAGGGACGAGAGGGGCCATGTGGGCATCTGGCAGAAAAGCGTTCCACACAGAGGGAGCAGCAGTGCTAAGACCCTGAGGCATGGCCAAGGTGGGTGGGTTCCAGGAACAGGGAGGAGGTCGGCTTGGCTGAGAGGAGGGGCAGGAAGGACTGTGGTGGGCAGCAGGTGGGGCCTTTGGCCACTGCCAGGTTTTGCGGTACGTCCTAAGGGTGACTAGGGGCCTGTGCAGGGCTTTCACTGTGGCTGCCAGGTACAGAGCAGAAACTAGTGTCTGTGCTGGGTTGATGGCTTGCAGACTCCCAGGGGACAGCACTCTCGGAGCAGGACCCAGCAACATGAGGACTGGTCAGGGATTCATCCTAGGATTCGGGGAGCACAGCCCAGGGGTAGGACAAGAGCCCTCCGATCACTTCCATCTGCCTGGAGCCCAGGCTCCACCCTCTGGTGGCTGGTGACCTGGGCGAGCCACTCTGTCCCTCTGCTGGCTGGTGACCTGGGCAAGCCACTCCGTCTCTTTGAGCCTCAGTTTCCTCCTCTGTTAAATGGGCAGAGGGAAGGTCCCACCTCTGGGTTGTAGTGATGAAGGGAGTTTTGGGGGCACAAGGCCAGGCACCACAGTCTGGGCTGCGAGCGCCCCCAGGGCTTTGCACATGTGGGGAGCTGTTCGGCTCTGTCCTGTAGGCATTTATGTTACCGTAAGTCTGGAAAGCATAGCTAGCGCCCTCACCCCTCGTTCATGCTAATGCCCTAACGGTATGAGCAACACAGACGGCAAAGACCGGGACAGTGGAGAGCCACGCAGCCCTGAACCAGCAGCTCAGTTGGCAACAGCCACCCACAGCCACCTCCCCACGCCGGCCAGCTGCCTTGTGCAGGAGCTGCTTATTGACCAACAAAATCCAGGGGGACATGGTGGTCATGCATGGAGTCCCACAGGGGATGGAGGCAGGAGAATCACTTGAGCCCAGGAGTTCAGGTCCAACCTGGGCAATGTGGCAAGTTCTGTCTCAAAAAAAAAAAAAAGGCAGGGAGCTGTGGGGATATTATTAAATGATAACTCTTTAAAATGGAATAAAACAGCCAGGCACAGGGGCCCACGCCTACGGTCCAGTGCCTCAGGAGGCTGAGACAGAGTCTCAAACTCAAAGCCAGCCTCAGCAGCTCAGTGAGGCCCTCTCTCAAGATACAGCATAAAAAGGGCTGCAGACGTGACTCGGTAGTTAAGTGCCTCTGAGTTCAACCCCTGGTATCCAAAAAAAGAAAAGAAGGGCTGGGGACATGCCTCAATGGCAAAACACCCCTGGCATAAATCCCCAGTACCCTCCCAAAAAGAAACGAAGCGGAATATGATAAGCAAAGAGGCGCATCCCAAATGGTGGTGCTGAATACTGTTTAAAAGCTTATTTCAGTAACGTAAACTATGCGTCACAGAGATATCCATCTGTGGCTAAGGTCAGTTTTCTTACCGCACATCAGTGGAAACCCGCTTGAAAGCCAGCGTAGCAATGCGGACCAGGGATTCCCTGCAGTAAAGCTGGTTTATTTGGCAGCCACCAGCCGCATGCGGAACCGAGAACTTGAATATGGAAGGTGCGACCTAGACACTGAATTCATCATTCATTGCATTTAATTTTAACTAATTTTAATGCAAAGAAACACATGTGACCAGTGACCATCACATTGGACAGAGAAGAGCGTTTACAGCAGTGTGGAAAGTTCTGTCTGCCCATGCAGCTGGGACGTCTTCAAATTGTAGGACGCGATGTACTTTCAGTTAAGGTCGCGATAATGGTCGTAATTAGAGCGGTGGCTGATGTTCACTGAGCACCTGCTAATGAGCAGCACTGTTCCGAGTGGTTTACGGGGAGTAACTTGTTTAATTCCCATCGTCGCCACCGCCCTCGTCTGTCCAGCTGCTGAAACAAAAGACCACGGACAGCGTCGCTTAAACAACAGAAATGGATCTTCTCATGCTTCTGGAGGCTACATGTCTGTCATCAGGATGCTGGGACGGGTTTCTCCCAGCGGTAGACAGCTCCTTCTTGCTGTGGCTTCACATGGCCTTTCTCAGTGGCGATAGCTGGACCCTGGAGGCCAGGCTCCTCACCGTGTCCACCGTGCCGGGAACAGCAGCGGCTCTCTGCCTTGAGAAAGAGATTCCGGACGGGAAAGCTAAGAGCTAAAGACCGTGGGCTTAAAGGGGAAAAGAGCAGAGGGTGGGAGTAGCTGGGAAGGCTGACAGATCTGACCCCAAAAGGAAGGAGACATCCCAGGGTAGATGCAGAAGACGGAGAGGAGAGCACTCAGCTGGGTTTGCCCATCACCTTCACGTCAAGTGTGCAAACCCAAACGCACACCGGTGACAACATCCAGCCACCCCAGGATGTCACAGCAACACCCAAGGGATCTGTGTGGATGGAGGTGGCTGGGCTGCGTGCAGGCGCACACAGACGTGGTAGGCGCCATCGCCGGGGTGGAGACGGAACTTGGATCAGCAGAGCAAGTGAAGAAAAAACACTTGGTGAGGAACAAGAGGAACCTGGAGATCTTGGCAGAAGGAATCCCTGGGCCGGTTCAGGAGCGGCTCGGCACCCTGGTGGGCTGGGGAGGGGGCGGTTCAGGGTGGCTTAGGACCCACCATGCTGGAGGGGTCAAAAGTTGCTGGAATCAAGGCAGGCTGCTGGCGGACACATGGGAGTGACTCTGAATCGTCTGACTTACGGATCTGCAGGAGCTGCCGGGAGAATGAAGCCTCACTGTGTTAGGTCTGAGCTGCTCTCCACGCTGTCCTGCCCAGCTGGCCACTAATACAACGCAGGCCATGCCTTCTTAGTGCTCTCAAGCTAAGCACTCAGACAGCACCAGAGACGGCCAGTGCACCCCTCTCCAGCAATCTCACTTTCAAAATATACCCGTCCCGAGGAAGAAAGAGGGACCAGGAAGCTCATCTGGGCCCTGACAAGTCCTTCTTCTAAAGCAGTTTCTGCATTTGTGTCTCCAAGAGCCAGCCACAAAAAGTAGTGGGACTGGACCATGGCAGGAGAGTTTGGGAAGTGCCACTGTCACCAGCTTAATCACAACAGATTTCGGCAAGCGTTTGTCCTTAAGCCTACTGCTTAGAAAGGCACAAGAATACTAGAGAATCAAGCCTGGGGGCACAGGAGAAGGGTGATCCAGATAGACATTTATAGCTTTGAAAGACGATCACTGTTTTTACAGGAGGAAATTAATAAGAACTACTGGTTGAAAAGACCATTAAAATAGATACGCTTTGGCCTGCATGATCAAGGGGGTGAGAAGAGACAAATCAATAAACAGCCCATCTGATCCTGAACGCACCATGTACAACGCCACTCCTGGAAACGGGAAAAGCCAGGGTCAGTAAGATACGCGTTACCAAAACTAGTCCAAGGGGAAAGAGAAGAGTGGGCATCTAAGGGGTGTGAACCTCAATGTCTCCACCCCATCCTTCTGCCCACCCCCAAGTTCCAAGATGCATTGTGCCCGGCATCCTGACCCCTCGATGCGGGCTCAGCAGAGCTGGCCGTGGGCCTCTCTCAGCGGTGGGCTCAGCTATATCTGACCACGACTGTGCCAGGCACGGAGCTTGCATGATAAGAGCAACATGATGCTTTTCAAATGGCCTCACCTGTACGGGCTCACGGAACCCTTACGTACCCTGCAGGGTAAGTATGTGCAGCAGCTCAGTCACAGATGGGGAAACTGAGGCAAAGGAGGCGCAGAGCCTTTCCAAGGTTACCCAGTTAGTACATTGCAGAGCAAGAATTTGAACCCAGGCCTTAACCTGCCCTATTCTCCAGCCTTGCAAACATTAACAAAAAAAGGGCAGCACCTTTGGACTTTTCCAGTTTAGTAGATGAAAGAGGAAAAATGGCCCTCGTGTTAGGCCCAGGTCAGCCCTACCCGAGCGCGAGGCAGGGGAAGCAGAAGTCACCCCACGTGCTTTAGGACAGGGTTGGGGGCGTTTTTACAAACAAGACAACAGCAGTGAAGCCTTAGGCAGGCTTTTGACGGA
>PVKS010050936.1:0-11351 GCA_004027875.1 Aplodontia rufa | reverse complement strand
CCCAGTTTTAACAGGGAATAGCTGAAAACACTAAGAATGGGCTATTTTGGCTCCAGATATCTGCAGTTAGTCCAAACTCCATTCACAAGTGGGAGCAGATAACCTGACCTCATCCCCCAAACCCCTGCATCAACAATAACAAAAAAGCTAACTGAAACAGAAATTGTTACTGAGAAGTGGGGCCACTGCTTGACTAACCTGATCATGTGGTTCAGAAGTTTTTGAAACTTTTTGAAATTTATGGGAGGAACTTTGAGATGTTTAGCAGTGCAAGCTGGAAATGCTTTAGATTGTTGTAAACATTGCTTAATGGGTGTTTCTGGTAGGAGCTAAGAAGACTAGAATACCAATAGGACTATGAACAGTAAAGACAGGGCTCAAGAGGTTTCAGAGAAGGAGGGCTCTATTTGAAATTGGATTAGAGGTCATTCATTTTATGTTCTGACTAAGTGTATGTCCACATTTTGCCCATGTCCTGAGACTTTCTGTGAGCCTGATTTCAAAACTAATAGGCATCTTAATCCCGTGGAAGCAATTCTAAGCAGCACAGTATTCAGGCAGTGGCATAGGTGTTGCTGGTGACTTTTTGCCAAGTTTATTGTGATAATCAGGAACAGAGCAGAAAGATTTTAAAAACTTGGACTGGAAAAGTGGGAGTAAAACTGAGCTTATGGAAGGTGTAATTGCTAAAGATATTAGAAACACTGAAGAAAGTCTAAAAACTTTGCCCAGGGACCCCCCCAAAAAATGGCTGGAGGGGGGCATCCCAAGAATTGGCAAGACCACATCCAACTCAGGCTCAAGGGAGTAAAAATTCCTTTGAGAAGAGATCAGTGGGGTACCCTTCTTGCATAAGGAGGTCTAAGAAGGTTTTTCAATGTGGTCAGCCACCCAGACCCTAGGCTGCTGCAGGCATGCTCCTTGGAGGCTTGGCTACTGCTCAAGATGGCAGCAGACCTTGGAGGCAACCACATGGTGCTGGTTCAATAGGACTTCAGAATGCTGGAGTTAGGGGGCCATGGAGGCAAAGGAAGGCCTTGGAGGCCACGGCAGAGTGCCTCAGGGTTGGAGTCCTGGCAGGCAGCCCCTGAGAGGACGATGCTTGGAGATGTGAGGAGGAAGCCGAAGCTGCAGTAGAGACCCCTGAGATTAAGAAGTACCAGTACTGTGGAACATCTGCCAAAGAAAGCTGTAGGAATTGAGCACAGACAAGCCAACAGAGGCAGAGCTACAAAAGCCCCTTGGAAAGAACATCAGGACACTGTGTACTCCAGATGCCAGATGTGGAACTACAGGACTTATTGGCCCAGCTGGATTTCAGTCTTTCTCTGTTCCCATCCCTTCCTTGTTCCCATGCCTTTATTTTTCTGAATGGAAATATTTACTATGTACCTTTGTATGTTGGACATCTGTAACTTGATTTTTTTGATAGGAGCCTATGCTAAGAGTTTGCCTAGAGTCTCAGAGGAGACTTTGGCCTTGGACTTTTGGGAAGTCTTGGAACTGTTGAGACTATGGGGACTCTTGAAAATGGATGAAATGCATTTTGCATTGTGAGATTGTCATGAGCTTTTGGGGTCCAGGACAGAATGTAATGGTTTGGATGGAAAGTGTCCCCTGAAGCTCAATATATGATAATATCCAAAGGCTGAGGTGAAGCAACTGGGTTATAAGAGCCTTAACCCAATCAGTGAGTTAATCCCCTGATAGGGATTAATTGGCAACTAAAGGCAGATAGGGTGTGACTGGAAAAGGTGGATCATTTGGGGTATGAGTCTCTCTGCTTCCTGATTTGATTCCTTGAGCTGTTTTCTTCTACCACACTCTTCTGCCATGATGTTCAGCCTTACCTCCTTACCTCAAGCCCCAAGGAATGGAGCCAACCTTCTATCATCATGAGATCCAAATAAACGTTCTCTCCTAAAATTGTTCTTGTCAAATCTTTTAATTACAGCAGTGAAAAAGATGACTGAAACAGCACTTTTGCCAAGAATCAGATGACTGTAGCTGTGTGCGTTTGTCTCTGTCCTCTTTCCATTCCACTGGTCTATGTGTCTGTTTTATGTTGGTATTGTGCTATTTTTGTTATGTTGGCTCTGTGGTATATTTGGACATTGGGTATTGTGATACCTCTAGCATTGCTCTTTTTGCTCATGATTGTTTTGGCTATTCAGGGTCTTCTTTACTTCCCCACTGAAGGGCTTTAAGAAAGGAAGTGACCTAATCCAATTTTCATTGGAGAAAAATCACTTCAGGAGACTCCCATCCCAGAATTGTGGACTGAGATGTCTAGAAAAATTCCAGGTACAAAAACACTAAAGGGGTAAAACCTTTTAAATTTATTTTAAAACCATAGTTGAAATCACAAAAAGAGTAAGAAAGAAATAAAGGAAATGGAAGGGAAGGGATGGGAGGAAGGAAGGAAGGAAAGAGAAATTCCTAGATGCCAAACACAGAAGGAAGTGAACATTGGGGCTACAAGTGCTTGGGCTGAAACAGTCTGAGGAAGAGTGAGAAATTTTGTCCCTTGCAACAAAACTCAGGACAGTTGCCAATACCTAGGCAATGTTGAGGTCACCAACGAGCTTGTTAAACCCATGGTCCTCAGTTTACATGATCTCAAAGCATCTCGACATAGTTGATCATTACTTTCTTTCACTGCACTTCCTTTACTTGGTTGCCAAACACTGTATTCCCTTTATTTTCCTCCTAATTCACTGGCCATTCTTTGTAAGTCTCCATTGTTTATTCTTTCTCTTTTCTTTCACTTTGAATGTTGGAGAGCTCTGGAGCTCAGTTCTCTTCTAAATTTCATCTGTACTCCCAAACTTGATGATCTAATCCAGTCTGACGGCTTTAATAAGTGTCAGTTACAGTCCTCCAAAGGGCAGAAGCCAAGGTGGGATTAGGCATGCAAGAGATCTGTGTTCCACGAGGTACAAAGAAAGCAGGAGTAGGCAAAGATAGCCTTCAGATCATGAAGAAAGAGGGAAAGATGGGGGTTTGGATAGAAAGACCTTTAAACTGAAAGACAGTTCTAAGAAAGCATGGTCCAGCCAATGGGACATCCTTAAGCCAGTTTTTCCATTAGAATTATTTATTACCTGCAGGAATGGGTCTGCATGCCCTACTCATGATCAGTCGTGGGCTAGAGCAGCCCAGGGGAATGAAGGCCTCTGTGTGAACATGGTGGAAGACCTGGATGGTCTATCAGTCAGCTACACTACCCACAGCAGGAGATCTCATTGACTCGTTTCCATGGCTGCCACAGTTCATCCTTTTGCTGCATAGGTTTATTTCTCTTTGTAGATTTGCAAAGGAGCACTCTAATTCTCCCAGTTTCTAGTCTTAACACAAAACCAAGAAGTAGGAGCATTGTTGTAGCTCTTATCAGGGCGTAACTGGTAGTCATCATCTCTCTCCTCCATTTTCCATTCTAAATTTTCCTCACCCTCAGTTATCACCTAAGCAGGTACTGGTGGTTTACCTGATCTGAATGTTTGCATCTCCCTAAAATAAATTCATGTTGAAATCCTAACCCTCATGGAGATGATATTGGGAGTAGGGGCTTTGGGAAGGGGTCAGGTCATAACGGCAAAGCCCTTATGATTTGAATTAGTTTTTGTTATGGTTTGGATGAAAGGTGTCCCCCAAAAGCTCTTGTGAGACAATCCAGGAAGGCTGAGGTGAAATGATTGGATTATGAGAGCCTTAACTCAATAATCTCCTGATAGGGATTAACTGGTAGGGTATCAATATTGCTTGGAATATAATAGGACTTCAACATATATTTATTAGAGAAATAAAAAACTGAGATGAATGTAATAGAAAACAAATAAAAAATTAAAAGACTTTTCAAAAATTTAATTATTTGAAATGACTAAAATCAATAAAATCTTAGTAAAATTTATTAATTTAAAAAGGAAGATGGTATAAGTAAGCAATCAAAATAGGACAGAATTATAGATATGAAGTTTTAAATTCAATAAATCTCACTATCTTTACTGTTACCACTCTAGTTAAACATCTTTCCTGAATTTCTAATTATTTTTCCCTGTCTCTAATCTGACCTGTCCTGCTGTTTATTTTCTATACAGCAACCAGAGGGATCTCTCTATTTTAAACTTTTTATTTCAAACTAATTTTATACTTACAGGAAAGTACAAAGCAAGATGTTTCTTCTTCTAATGTTAATCTCTTACATAATCATGACAGAATTATCAAAACCAGGAAGAGAACATTGGTATGATACTATTAACTCAACCTCAGGCCTTGACGCATATCGTGTTGGTTGTTCCACTAATGTTCTTTTTCTGTTCCAGGATTGTCTCCAGGACCCACATTGCATTTAATTTTCTTAGTCTCCTCCCACCTATGACAGCTCCTCTGTCTTAGTTTTCATGCTCTTGACACTTGTGAAGCATCCTGAGCAGTTAAGTAAATTTATCACATGAAAGAAAAAGAAAATAACCCATAAGAATAATATTATCAATAAATTTGAAAGCCTGGATTCCTGAACAATTCATGAACTATATGAGGCAAATAGTTTTCTGGTGAATATCTATAAGCTGCCCTAAAACTCACTGGAAATGTAAAGGGATGAGGGGGGTCAAAGCAGATGAAAGAAGAAGACACAATTAGGCCTATAGTTAGAAAAGAAATTAAAATATACCCTCCAAAAAATGAAATAAATTCTATGTCCAGTCAACTTAATAGGCAAATTCAGGCAAACCTTTAAGTATAAAATCTCAATCATTTATAAGCAGTTCCAATAAGGAAAAAAGAGAAACCATTGTACCATCTTTTATTATGAAGAGAATATATGCTTAATACTAAACGTAGACAAGGGCAATATGAGAAAAAAAATGTAGAACAGCTTCTTGTGAGTATAGGAGTGTGAATCTTGCCAATTTATGTGGGTTAAAAAAAAAACACATGCACACACACAGTCAGTTAAAGATATTTAGAGAAAGCATTTGATAAAAGATGACACACACTTACGGTTTTTTAAAAAAATATATTAGTACATTGGTACTTCCTTAACTTGATAAGGGGCACCTATCAAAAGCCCAGAGCAAACATTATTTTTAATGACAACTCATAGAAGAAAGTTTTAGAGAAGGAAACCTGACATCATTATTTCCATTTGACAATTTACTGGAGGTCCAAGGGGGAGGGGGAGGAAGTATGATTGGAAAGAAAAAACTAGAATTGTCATGACACAGATGATATCATTCTCAACACGTGAATTTCTGGATAAATTATTTAGAACTTTAAAAATTCACTCATTTTAGAAATTAAGAAGCAGATCTGATTTGATGATTAAGAGAAGGAAGACTTTAAAATGACATCTGGTTTTCTGGCTGGGGGAAACTATATTATGTTCAAACTATATATGTTCATATATATATGTTCAATTAGATAGCTAACTCTAAATAAGAAAGTGAACTTAAAGTTAATGCCCAGCCAAGTCAGGCATATAGTTTCTGGGGAAACTATAGGCAAGGTGCCCTAAAAAAATCTCTGGAAATGCAGAGAAATTGTCCTTAGTCAGAACTTCTCTTAAAGAGATTAATAGATGTCCTACAGGCATACTATTACAAGCCACTGGAGATGGAGAAGGCTCTCCTCCCCTCCCAAGAACGTGCTAGTAGGGTGGCCACTCACAATTCCCAGGAAAGGTTAATTCTAGCTGGCCACGTGGACTGTGTTTCTCTGAAAAGGATACCCAACTTGGGGAGCCAGCCAATTTGGTCAGGAGAATAGAAGAGAAGCTGGTTTAGGATGAGTAACAATTAATTCTGTGTTCTTCCCCTCCGAATTCTCAGCCTTTACATAAATGTTGAAAGGGTGGAAAGGAGTAGCAAACTGATAGCTAGCTAGAGGGCCCATATGTCTTTGGTTCCGCCCACTGCTGGAAGCCAATGAGATCAGCTTGGTATGTGTCACCTCAGTCTTGGAGTTTCCAAGTAAGTGGGTGAATAAGCATGCCTGGGACCCAGAAGTGCATTGACAGCAGCATATGGAGGGCCCTTGGAACCATAGGCATGGATAGATTGGGTAAAAATGACATAGCAAGATGAGCAGAGATAAGCTTCAAAAGTGGAATGCTAGGAAGCACAATAACAAGATACCACAGACTGGACAAATTCTACAGAAAAAATAGTTTACTTTGGCTCCTGATTCTGGAGATCTAAGGTCAGGGGGCCATATCTGGTGGTGGCCTTCTTGCTGGCAGAGACTCAAAACAATACAGGGCATCATATGGTAAGAGATGGAGTATGCATGTGTGTGCTTGGTTCCGTCTCTCTCTCTCTCTCTCTCTCTCTCTCTCATTCTCTCTCTATTCTAATCCTCCCTTACCTCCTCCTTAAAAAGTCACCACTGTTCAACCATGGGAGTGTTAGCTAATCCTAATCACCTCCTAAGGACTCCATCTCTAAACACATAGATTAAGTTTCCACCTTCTTAACACCTCATGAGGGGGATTAAACATGAGTTTCAGAGGGAAAAAGCATATTCAAATCATAGCAGTTGACCAGTGAAATAAGAAGAAAACTACAGCAGTATCTTGACAGAAGCCAGGAGAAGAGAGAACATTGAGGAGAAAATTTGCAACTGTGATAAATGCAAGAAGTGTTCATTGCCAAAGTCACAGAGGCAATTCAATCATGTTCCACCTATTCTTGTTAAAGATTGTGATTTTAAGGCATAATTAATCGTTCATTTAATTTATCATTCTACTCAAAGACTGTGAAATCTGTCCAGTCTCTCCCCTTCCACTGTGCCAAATCCACATGTCTTTTCATTCTTCCTGTGCTCCCCAGAACAGGCATGGGCTTAACATATAAGCTTACCTTTCTTACTCAATTCCCTAAACCACATGAACTCAGCATTCTATTTCCATGTATATTAAAGTAAGTAAAATAGTTTTCCTGACATTTTATAGCCTTCATGTTCCTAAACATTTCCCTAGTGTTTTGTAGTCATTAAAAACACATGTAGAGGGCTGGAGCAGTGACTCAGTGGTTACGGTGCTTGCCTGGCTTGCACAAGGGCCTGAGTTCAAATCCCAGCACCACATGCACAATGAAGTCTTGGAGTAAGGAAAGCCACATGACAAAGTAAATAGAATTGATTTTTCTCTTTCTCCCCCTGCTCCCACTGTTCCTGTTTCTTAAAATAAATACATAGAATCCATGAGCTCACTCTTTTGCTTTTCTTGCATAATTTTATTTCAGAATTTTCTGAGTCAACTCTATTCAGTATTCTCTTGAGATTGCCTGCACACTTTGTAAAAATATTTCCACTGAATCTAACCCAGTGTTTTAGGGTTAGATTTTAGGACATGGGGTCCTAAACCTTTATATATTCACCTACCCACAACTGCCCACCATCCAACACCTACTAGGTATTCTTTTTCCATCAAAGAACTTCAAATCTTGTAAGGAAGGCAAATCATAGAATTAGATAATAATAATACAATGCAGAAAATGTCAGACAGAAGAATCAGCAAAGGACTAAGAGTCTTCACTGGAGAAGAAATCACCTTTGACTTAGTGACCTTTGAGGGCCTCATGGAAAGGGGAACATTTAAATGAGGTCTTCAATTGTTTAGAAGAATTTTAATAAGGGAAGATGCAAGGGGAATGTTGGAGGAAGAAATGGTATAAGTGAGAGCAGCCTGTCAGGAGCACAGGGAAACTCCAGGAAATGATGTATAGGTGTACTCGGGGGAAGAAAATATATCAGATAAAAAGAGGAGATGAAAATATTGACAGTTATCTCTGCACACTTATTACAAGTGAGGCAGCCCACAAAGAGCTTCACATTCATGACGCCATTGAATCCTCACACCACCTAAGGGGCAGGACCATTTACACGTTAGGTAACAGCTGAAGAAACCCAAGTTCTGCTGGATCAAATGACTTGCTCAACTTTACACAGACAGGAAGTGGCTGAGCCAGGATTCAAATCCAAAAGTCTGATATCAGAGAGGACACTATGGCCAGATAAAGCAGAGGGATCTTGGAAAATACAGTGATCCAAAAGCACACTGGGTCATGAATACAAAGAGAGGGAAGAGTTTCCAGAAGGCAGAGTTGTTTATTATAAATCTCTCCAAGCATCCATGGCCCAGGACAGAGAAAAAGCCTTGGAAGAGATCATGAGTTGGCCCAGGAGACCTTCTGGAAAACACTTCTAGCACGTAGTGTCAAAGAAGCTCAAACTCAGAGGATTAAACAGAGAGTGAGTGGGAGAATGTGAGGCAGCAACCATACAGGACTTCATCCAGGATTTGACGCCACAGGAAAGGAGACAGAGGACTGCAGCCGGAAGTGAGTGAGACGTTATGAGATTTTTCAGGATAATTCTATCTGTGCTCACTTACATGTAGAGTATACACTAGTGCAAAGTGTTAGAGGAGACAACTGAAGTGACAAAGCCCTTTTGAGGGGGAGGTAAAGCACTCAAGGACATAGGGGAAGGCTCCGAGAGCAAAGACATTTCCTCTGAGGCAAGAGGAAGGAAGGGAGGAAGTGTGAAGACACCTTCTGAGCTAGTGAGGCAGAGGCTGAGGAAGTTGGCTCCAGATGACTTCAGTGGGCCCTGAAGTAGGAGGCCAGCTCCAGTACTAAAAGGAGTAGGTTCAGGTAGAGGTACAGACTTCAAGACTGTGCTGATGACTGAAGTCAACAAAGGCTGTGCTGGGTGTGGCCTGGCATAAGGGACTCAGCAGGCTCCACCTCTCTTCCCCCTGCAGTGGTGGGGGCCATGTGACAGCACAGCACTAATGTGCTCTCTTCTCCAACCAGCCACTGCCACCCCTCCACCCTCTCCATCGCTCATTCCTGCTTTCTCCAAATTTCCTGACCTGTCCGTGAACACCTCCCTACCTAGACTCCTACTTGCTATTGCTTCTCCTGCCAGCTCTGACCTCCAGCTGCCCTGCTCAATTACAATTCCAGCTCACCTCCTTGAATTTCTTGCTTGTAGCTAAATGCTGGCCTTGGAGAGTCTAGCATGAGCCCTGGAATGTATTAGCATTTGTGCAAGAGTCCTGTCCCATGGAAGGAAACATAGAAGGGCTGAAAAATGGCTCAGAGGCTTGGCAGTCTTGCTTGGCCTCTAGGTCCACCTGTTCCCTGCCCCAGAAGGCTAACATCTATGCACAGGTTCCTTGCCCACTGATTTCCAGTAGGGTGAGGATAATGCAAAGGACAGGTAGGACCTTGAGGGTGGGCAGGAGAGGACAGGATACTTATCACTCCAGCTCCCGCCTGTGTGGCTGCAGGATGGGAGAGGCTGTGTTACTCCACAAGTAACACAGCCTCTCTGGCAGCTTCTCCTGCAGCTCTAAGTATATACAACTTCAGCTCCACTCTTGAACATTCCGGTAACTTCTGTTTGCTCTTTCAGCACTAAGCTATTGCTTGTCCCTGAGTGCTTCAGTATTCTCATTATCTTTCACTTACCAACTTTATAAACAGTCCCTCAACTCCTCCTTAATTCGCTCACATCCATGTGGTGGCTCTTACCTATTACAAACTACCTGAATACAGATCTAAGCCAGAATGGGCCCAATTAGCAGCATTTCAAGACACAGGCAGCATGACTGGAGATTCAGGAGTGTCAGGGTGAACTCCAACGATGGAGAATCTTCACCTGAATGTCCCACAGGTATCCTCAAATATAACTTATCTAAAGCCAAATTCGTGATTTCTTTCCCCCATTCGAATTTGTTCCTCCTGCAGAATTCCCTATTTTTCCACATAATTATTTTATTTATTTAAGTATTTACTATTTATGGAATGGTTTCTATGTTCTCAACATTTTCTAGGTACTGTTAATTCAAAGATGCCTAGAACAATGCTCCTTCTCCCTCAGGGCTTACTTCTAGTGAGTGGAGACCCACAGTTGACCATAAAACTACATATGATGTGCCTTTTCCCCCTTTAAGGTGAGGACTTCACAGAGGGGGAGGCCAGGGTGGGGCTAAGGGCTTCTCTAAGGAAGGAATGACGGAGAGCTGAGCCTTAAACAATAAGCAAGTGTGGAGCAGTAGAGGGAACGAGAGGGTGGAAAAACATTCTAGAGAGACAATGTTAGTAAAGAATGGAGGCCTGAATACATGTAGCATGCTCCGGAGTTGAAAAACTGTCCCACAGAGCCAGCACCCAAGATGGATGGGAAGTGGGCAGGCAGGCTAGGATTGAGATGAGGGTGGGGGAAGGAAGAGAATGAGTGATAGGAAAACAGAGTAGGCTTGACCAGATTATGCAGGTGTCAATTGTAAAAATATATTTGCTTGCTGGTGGTATCTAATGTGGTGAGATCTTCTGAAGTGTCCAGAGCCATTTGGCAGGTGTCCCCAGAATAAACAGAGAGGGCTTTCTCACTTCACCTTCAGGAACTGCAGGAGGCAGAAAACACTAAGAGTGAGGACTGGCTTCTGTGTGAAGATTTTGAAACTCACATGAACCTCATTGTAGTTAAAAGCAAAAACAGCTTCTTAATTTCTGAAATCTTGAGCCCTAAAGGATTAAGAATTTAGTTTCTAAAGCAATTGGAGAGCCAAGCTACCTGGTCTTAAGCTTTTCCTTTCCCACTTCAAACGCCAGATCCATAGGTCACAGCTGAGAATGGGAGAGCAGGACAGAAAAGTCCTAGTAAGAAGGAGCACATGCTCTCCTGACTACAGGGACTTTAGTCATCAGAGGAATGCCCAGGCAGCATGGAGCACGGCACAGAACAAGACCACAGATGTTAGAGAAGAATAAAAAATTAGGAGACACTATTTTCACAGACTTCTTGTTCATATTTAAGTATGTCTAATTGGAAGTTCATAAATTACTCTAAAGGGGCATGAATGCTAATAAACAAGCAAGTACCCTTGCTGGAAGCTACCTATAAAAGTCTTCTGAAAATGTAAGTGTTGACACTAACACACTGTTGGTGGAGCTGCAGACTGGTACAGCCCCTCTGGAAAGCAGTGTGGAGAATCCTCAAAAAACTAGGGATGAGACCACCATATGACCCTGCTATTCCACTCCTGGGAATCTTTC
The DNA here is from genome assembly GCA_004027875.1 of Aplodontia rufa. Lineage (NCBI taxonomy): Eukaryota > Metazoa > Chordata > Mammalia > Rodentia > Aplodontiidae > Aplodontia > Aplodontia rufa. The sequence goes on along the minus strand of PVKS010050936.1, from coordinate 285 downwards.
CAGGGGATTTAGAATCAGCACATTATAGTGACACAGCAATATCTATGTTCATAGCAGCTCAATTCACTATTGCTAGACTACGGAAGCAACCCAGATGTCCCTCACTGGATGAATGGATCCAAAAACTGTGGTACATTTATACCATGGAATTTTACACAGCAATTAGAAACAATGATATTGCAGCCTTTGAAGGTAAATGGATGGCTATGGAAGAAATTATGCTGAGTAAAATCAGCTTAACCCAGAGAACTAATGGTCGATTGTCTCCACTCATCTGTGGAGGTT
>PVKS010050935.1:0-11350 GCA_004027875.1 Aplodontia rufa | reverse complement strand
TTGTTTAGTACAGATACAACTGATTTGCACACTGTACAGAAAACATGAATCAAAAAAATTTTTATCTGTTAGCAAATATATATCTACTCTTCATACTTTCTTTTAAACCATTTTTAACATCTTACTGGTTTCATCATTAATTAATAAGCTAAATAGAATTTTTTTAAAGTCAGAGGGACAGTGAGAGAGAGAAAGGCAGAATCAACTTTATTTTTTAGTTGTTCATGTGGCTTTTGTTGCTCAAACACTGCATTGTGTACGTGGTGCTGGGGTTCGAACCCATGTATCTGTGCATGCCAGGCAAGCACCGTAACCGCCAAGCCACCGCTCCAGCCCCCTAACTAGAATTTTTGACACCTTGATTTTATATTTGTATGTCACAATTTTATCCTCTTCAGAATTACACATTAATAACCATAGCACAAGTTTTAAATGTTTATATTAGCATTATTTTCCCAGTTTATGTATCTAACATGTTTTGCTTTGTGTTTTTATGAAATTATGTTTTACATGCAAATATGACAATACTATCTTATTTCCATTGTGAATTGAACATGTTACCTATATTAAGGGTATGATTAATCCCTTTTATTGTTGTTTACTTTGGTGTTGTTTCTTTGATGGGCTCATTGTAATTTTGCCTTTTAAAATCATTTTTTTATTTATTTTTTAAGAGAGAGGGACAGTGAGAGAGACAGAGAGAGAGAATCAATTTTATTTAGTTTTTCATGTGGCTTTTGTTGCTCTGAGACTTCATTGTGTACATGGTGCTGGGGTTTGAACTCACGTCCTTGTGCATGCCAAAGCAAGTGCCGTAACCACTGAGCCACCGCTCCAGCCAATTTTATTTATTTTCATTCACTAATTTTTCACTGTATAAACAAAACCATGCTCTTTATAAATAATATAAGCAATAAGGAAAGGTAGGAGGTGATAAATAAAATTCTTCCATCATTCTCATCTCCATAGTAACACTTTAAAAACATAGCCCCTTTCATTATTTGCACGAATAAATTCATTCAGTACATGATATTTTGTAATTTGTTTTGTTCATGTACTACATCTTAGATAACTTTCAGTACTAATGTATATAGCTCTATTCCATTCTTCTAAAGGACTGTATAATATTTCTTTGGATGTGTATCATAAATAATTTAATAAGTCATTTTTGATGGACATTAGGCTATTTTTAGTGTTTTTCTTTGTTATTATGATTGATGCTTCCATAAACATCATTTATTCATTCAGTATATATTTATTATATCTCTGTGATTGTATTTTATTCATAACATGAAGTAACAGATATTTTAAGCTTATATGAAGCATATTCCGGTTTGGACTTTTAAGAGAACACTCTGGCTACTATATGGAAAATAAATTGTGGAGAGGAAGGATCAGGTAGGATTGGAGAATAATTTAATAGCCTGTTCCCTAGGCAGTTGTGCAAATGGAACAAGGAATATAGTGATCCAAGAGCTATACTGAAGGCAGAATTGACATGATTTGAAGATAAATTTAGTATGGTTTCATATTTGTATATAAACCTTTGGACAATTGTCTCACTATTTGTTGCATAATTTATTTTCCCCTTAGTAATTTGAACTACAGTTGCTCCTTGACTTACAATGGGGTTACACCCCAATCAACCAACTATAAGTTAAAAATATTATAAGTCAAAATGCTTTATTTTTACAAAGAGAGGACAGTGAGAGAGAGAGAATTAGTTTTAATTTTTTTTAGAGAGAAGGACAATGAGAAGGAGAGAGACAGAGAGAATCAATTTTTATTGAATCCTTCACATGGCTTTCGTTGCTCTGACACTTAGTTGTGTACGTGGGTGCTGGGGGTTGAACCTGTGTACTCCCGCATGCGGGGCAAGTGCCGTAACCACCGAGCCACGCTCCAGCCCAGAATCAGTTTTATTTAGTTTTTCATGTCACTTTTGTTGCTCTGACAGTTTGTTGAATATGTGGTGCTGGGGTTTGAACTTGCATCATTGCACATGCCACGCAAGCACAATAACCGCTGAGCTACCACTCCAGCCCCCAAAATGCTTTTAATATTGTTAACCTACTGAACATTTAGCTTAGCAACACATATACTATAGAATATCAGTTGTTTACACTCAGGATCCTGTGGCTGACTGAGAAATGCAACTCTCTGATACTACCCAGCATTGTGAAAAAGTATCATTGGACCAAATATTGCTACCCTGGGAAAAGATCAGTATTCAAAGTATGGTTTCTACTGACTGCAGTTCCCACTGTAAGATCTGGTTTAGACAGATGACTGATTGTAGAGGTCTTCACAGATGCCAAGTCTTTCTTCATACATTTATTTCTCAAAGTATTATTGAATGCTGTGTCTTCAGCATACCCTGGTGTTGGTAAATAGGTTGTAAATGCAAATTCATTCTAATGTTCCAATCTCCCTTCTACATTAAACTCAGGCAAGTCTGGCCTTTCTAATTTTTTCACTGTGGGCCACATTTTTGTCCATACTTAAGCCAGAAAATCAAGCCAAATGTTAAATCCCTTCCTAACCCCCTGAGGTGCAATATTAAATGCAGAGTCTCTGCCTAGTGAGCCCGTATCAGTAAATATGGCCTGATACAACTTTATGTTCCTTTCCCCATTATCTTACATTGTTAATATCCATTCTAACACATGTTCCCTGAATTTCTGCCTGCATAAGTGTCAAAACTTTTGTTCTTTTGGAGCATAGTACTCCTTCTCCTAAGTCACGCTTTTCACCTCACTTTCAGAGGCCTTTTGGGACTTTGAGTGAAGTTAGAGGTCTAAAAACAAAGGGAGGAGATGGGAATGGTTTCTAAGGAGAACCAACATTGTCATGCATAGCCACTGCCTCAGAGGAGGCCATAAAATTTTCTTTAGGTATTATAGGGTTAATTCCCTCCGAGTGAAAAGGCCACTTCCACTGGCAAACTGGCAAACAAAAACCTAATAGTATTTAGAGGCTCAATTTTCCCAACTTCATCAGAATCTTCTCCCATGTACCATCCCACATTATTGGATCCCATTCTTTCTCAATCAATGCTCTGACTTTTAAAAACACTTTTAGTGGGCAACAATTTTACATGTTTATGGGGTAAAGTGTGATATTTCAATACATGTATAAAATGTGTCATAATAAAATAATGGTGATTGGCATATCCATCACCTTAAACATTTATCATTTCTTTGTGTTGCAAGCATTCAAAATTATCTCTAGTAGCTATTTTGAAATATGCAGTTAATTTCTGTCCATAGTTATACTACCATGCTATAGAATATTAAAGGTTATTCTTCCTACCCAACTGCAACTGTGTACTTGTTAATCATCCTGTCTCCATCCTCCTTCCCCAACCCTTCTCAACTTATAGTAACAGCTATTGTACTATATGAAGCCAGCTCTTTAGCATCCAGATATTAGCAGAAACACCTATCTTTCCATGCCTTACTTGTTTCACTTAACAGAATGTCCTTCAGTTCCATCCATGTTGCCACAAAGATTAAGATTTCATCCTTTTTATGGATGAATACTATTCCATTGTGTATATATGCTATATTTTCTTTATCCATTCATCTGTCATTAGACAACTGGATTGACTTTCTGTCTTAATTATTATGAATAGTGCCACAATCAACATACAAGTGCAAATATCTCTTTGACAAACTGATATCTTTTCCTATCTTTACTGATACCCAGTAGTGGAGTATATGGGTAATATGGTAGTTTTATTTATTTGATCTTCACTGAGTATATTTTTCAGCTCAAGAAGTTGTTTGATTTTTTTTAAAAGAGAAAGGACAGTGAGAGAGACAGAGAAAGAGAGAAACAACTTTATTTAGGTTTTCACATGGCGTTAGTTGCTCCAACACTCAGTTGTGTACCTGGTGCTGGGGTTTGAACCCAGATCCTCGTGCTTGCCAGGCAAGCGCCGAAACCGCTGAGCCACCGTTCCAGCCCCAGTTGTTTGATTTTTAAAAATTGCTTTCATCTCTTTTTTCTTTACTATAATACTGAATCATTTCTTTGTGTTTTCTTCAAACTCACTAAATTTCCTTAAAATAGCTGTTTTAAATTCTCTGAGAATTCTTCCATACTAAATAATCTCTGGTCAGTTTCTGACCTCTTATTTTGAGTATTAGGTGAGGTCATGGTTTCCTGAAAGCTCCAGATGCTAGTTGGCATGTGATGTTGTCTGGGCAGAGAAGGATTAGGTATTTATTCCAGTCTTCCTAAACTAGCTTTGTGCCTATCTTTCCAGAAATTCAAAGCAGGCTGCTTTTCTTGGAGTCTGTAGTCACTTTCATGATTTCATCGCTAGATGGCATCCAAGTCCAAGGTTGCAGGTAGCCTGCTGTTCGTGTGTTATTGTTTCGGCGCTATAGGTTAATATAATCCCAGGTTTATCTCAAAATTACAGTCAGTGTGTGATTCAGAATGAACCAGGGGAACACCTGAAATGGGCACTCCATCTCTTCAAGCCTCCTTTTGGAACTAGGGTAAGCCCAGATGCCTCATATAGTCATCAACCTGTTGTTAGGCACTGCAGGATTCTGAATGGCTCTGCACAAAACTACCATGGAGTGATCAGCTCTGTACTCCTATATCATGCCTGTGGCCACCAATATGACCAAGCTGTGTTCTGCCTTAATCCCACAACCCAACAAAACCAGCACAGCACTCGGGAAGGTCTAAGGCTCACAATGCTATGGGATTTCTACTGCTGAGTTGGATTAATGGCCCCAGAATGCTACGACCGGTCACAACTGATGCTGGTCAGAATAAAAGTCTAATAGACTAGGGCTACATGTATCCCCCTGGCATAATGGCTGTTTCACAGGCTCCATCTATATGTAGGTTTGGGGAAGGGGAGGGGGAATGTTAGGATCTACCCAGTGTTAGGTTCTACTAACTCAACACTAATTTCTGGGGAAATGTCCTGTGCTCGCTACCCTGTCCTACCCCTGGCAAATTGAGTCTTTCTCCACACTATCCTTCCCAAGGTTGGGATAATATTGGTAAATACAGTCCCTTAGCAACATAGGCTGATGCTTTGCTGGGTCTCAGCAGTCTCACAACCATAACAACTTGTAGTTTCAGGGGTATCCCCAGCCCATACTACAGCTGGTGGTGATGCAGGCCAAAACATGGGTATACCCTGCTAGGACATAGGTCTCTTCCTAGTGCTAGGATAGGTCTAGATCTCCATCAGGAAGCACTGGCCTAAGGATAGCTGTACTTCCCAGGTTTGGGGAACGGGTGGTAGACACAGTCCCTTGGCCACTAAGGCTGACAGTAAGCTAGGTTGTATTATGGTTTAGATATGAGGCATCACTCCAAAAGCTCATGTATGAGATGATGCAAGAATTCTCAGAGGTGAAATGATTAGATTATGGGAGGTGTGACTTGATCATTGCATTGATCCACTGATATGGATTAACTAGAAAATGAATGTAGACAGTTGGAGTATGGCTGGAGAAGGTGGGTCACTGGGGTTATGCTTTTGGAGTTTATATTTTGTCCCTGGTGAGTGGAGTTTTCTCTCTGCTTCTTGATTGCATGTCCTGAGCTGCTTTCCTCCACCATACCCTGTTGCAAAGAAGGGCCTCAGAAGTATGTAGTCGGCCCAGAGCCACGGAATCAACCATCTATGGACTGAGACTTCTGAAAACATGAGCCAAAATAAACTTTTCCTCCTCTAATTGTTCTTGTCAGATATTTTTGTCACAGTTACTCAAAAGCTGACTAAAACAGTCACCCCTGAGTCTCATGGCTATAGGGACCTACACAGTCATGAAGCATGGAAATATGCTCCTGACTCACTCCAAGTCTCACAGTGACGCAGTCCAGAATTCACGTCCGTCTTACACAGGTCTGTTCCTGACGTCGAGGCAGGACTACACGTTCCGTTTGTGGGCTCTGCCCTGTGTGGGATGCCTTTGTTTTCTGCTTGGTACTTGGTTTCACCATGAGGTACCTGGAACTGAGCTCCAAAAATCTTTTGCTAGCTTTTGTGCCCTGCTGCCTAGCAGGTGGAGTCTTGCTCCCCACTCTGCTGTCTGAGGTTGGAGAAGGGGTAGTAGAAGCAGTCTCTGCTTCCGCTAGAAATTCCGTGGCTCGGTCTGTGGATATTGACCTGGCAGTAGAGGGCGTGGTGTTCCATGTGGTACTTGGTTTCAAGTCTAAGGCCTGAACTTCATTCACTTTCTCTCTTCTAAGCAAGAGTTTTCTTTCTCCATGCTGCTCTGCTTATAGTTGGAAGTGGAGTGACACAGGATACTCTTTCCTTCCTGCCTTTTTACATGCATCTTTTATTTTGGTTCTACTGAAAGCAGCATTTATATTCTTTCAACTGATTTCATTAGCTTTTCTGAATCTGCTTTTTTTTTAAAGAGAGAGAGACAGAATGAGAGAGACAAGAAGAGAGAATGAATTTTTAATTATTTTTTCATCTGGCCTTTGTTTCTCCGACACTTAGTTGTGTATGTGGTGCTGGGGTTCGAACCTGAGTGCTTGCACATGCCAGGCAAGCACTCCAACCACTGAGCAACCCCTTCAACCCCTTCTGGATCAACTTTGGTGAATGGATAACTGTTCAATTTGTGTGTCTGTGGGAAGATGATTTCCAGAGAATATTCCTCTGTACTTATCTTGCCTTGCCTCTCAAAGACACACTCTGTTTTCAATTTTGATGTTTTAAAAATTATTTGAAATTGCTTTTACTATATTAGTTATCAACTCTTTGTTATTTTGTTTCTTATTTCTCTAAACTGGTCACTTTTTAAAAACATATTGAGAATATAAGTTCCTTCCAACAAAATTCACAGATCTTCACTAAATTCTGATAGGCTGAAAAACTGTCCCTTCCCAAAGAAAACACCTGTAAATGGTATTTCATGTAGCAAATAAAAATGGTCTTTGGAGCTGTAGTTAAGCCAAAGTTCTTGAGATGGGAAGGTTGTCTTGGATTATCTGATTGGACCTAAATGCCATCATAAGTATACTTACAAGAGTATAATAGAGGAAGAAATTGCATCTAGAAGGCAATGTGAAGATGACAGAGACTGGATTAATTCTGGCTTGAGCTAAAGGATGCTTGTAGTCACTGGAAGCTAGAGGAGGCTTCTCCCTTAGAGTTTTTTTTTTAAGAGAGAGAGCAGGACAATGAGAGAGGAAGAAAGAGAGAATCAATTTTATTTAGTTTTTCGTGTAGCTTTCATTGCTTGAGACACTTCGTTGTATACATGGTGCTGGGGTTCAAACCTCCGTCCTTGTGCATGCCAGGTAAGCGTCACAACTGCTAAGTCGCTGCTCCAGCCCATCCCTTAGAGTTTTTGAAGGAAGTGCAGCTCTTTTTTTCACTTTGATTTTGGTCCAGTAAAACTGATTTCGTATGTCCTCCAGAAGGATAAATGTTTTTTAAGCTACCAAGTTTGTAGTAATTTGTTGCAGGAGCAACAGGAAACTAATAAATGCAGTCAACTGAGTTTTGTACAAAAACTCAGTCAATTCAATAAGGAAAGGAAAATCTTTCTAATAGTGCTGGGAAACAGGATATGCATATGGAGAAAATCCTAGAACCTGTCACTTCCATTATTTAAAAGATCAATCTGAGAGCATAGACCTAAGCATAATACTTACTACCATAATGACTCCTTTTTTAAAGAGAGAGAAGGACAGTGAGAGAGAAAGAGAAAATCAACTTTTGTTTAGTTTTTCATGTGGCTTTTGATGCTCCAATACTTTGTTTTGTATGTGGTGCTGGAGTTCCAATCTGTGTCCTCACACATGCCAGGCAACCCCAGTAACTGCTAAGCCACCACTCCAGCCCCCATAATGACTATTTTTTTAAAAGAGAGGACAGTGAGAGAGAGAGAGAGAGAGAGTTATTGAGTTTTTCACGTGGCTTTCGTTGCTCAGACACTTAGTTGTGGACATGGGTCCTGGGGTTTGAACCTGTGTATTCACACATGCCCGGCAAGCGCCCTAACTGCTGAGCCACTACTCCAGCCTCCCCCAATAATGTCTTTTTAAGGAAAGGTAGGACAGTATCCTTACAAAGTTGGAGTAGGCAAAGATATTGAGGTATGCTTGAGAATCTGTTTAATGCATCCTGGATAAACTTTCTCTTCATCTGTGGGCCAATAAGACTATAAAACAAGTTATCTATTCCAAAAATACAATAGTGGGACAAGCATTATTTTAAAATTACAGGCATTCCAAACTTGTAAAGGGAGAAAATAGAAGGATGAAAGGTGAAATTGCCATGCAGTTTCAAAAGCCAGCAGAGGAATTTGATTGGGCTTCAAGGCGGTGGAGTATTTCTCTATGGCTAATGATTCCATCTTTTGCACCCACAATTATGCCCTCTGATCTGTGACTTTATAGTTTCCCTGGCTCTGCCCTTTACTACCAAGGATGGGGCCTCTGCCTCTGTACCTGCTGATGCCAAACTTAAACCTGAACCTGAATCCTAACAAAATCTTGAATTTTTAAACCCTAAAATTGAGCCCCTCTAGTCCAAACCCCAACATTAACCTCAGTCCAGACTTCAAACTGAACTCAAACCCTAAATTTAGAAGCCCAGCAGAAGAGAAAATGATGAATTAGAGGAAGGGTGCGGTTCTTCATTTCAGGATTTAAAAAGTGGGATGACTGCTCTTCAGCAAGGTGGTTAACTAAGGAAATTCACTGAAATTTGACACTATACACTAAAAGAAACCATAGACACATGAAGAAACTTCAAACACAATATAAGAAATAATACTTTAGAGACATACCAGCTTGACTGGCAGCTGTGGTGGCCTCAGTTGCTCAGCGTAGGGGAAGCACAGGCAGAGAGAGAGAGAGAGAGAGGAAAGCATGGTGAAAAAATTGACTTTGGGACATCTGTGGATGGATCCAAAGAGAGTGGGGGAAGTTTTTGAATGAAAAACTATCAAAATCCCTCACCCACAAGTGAATGCTCTGGCAGAAGTTATGGTCGGTGACAGTGGTGGCAGCAGGGCAGTGAGCAGACACAGGAGATTTCAATCTCCTAAAGGAAGTTGCCAGCCTGAGCCACAGGTCATATATTGTGGGGGACTAAGTGTACATGGGTGAGTTTGACTGGAACAGACACAAAGAGAATTGTGTCTAGGGTGATCCAGGCTCAGAATACTATGAAGAGAGGGCTCCCTTTTTGCTGGCATCCCTTGATAGCTGTTTGGGTGATTGCTGAATCCTGGACAGATGGGAGCATCTATACTCTAGAGCTAACCCTGGGTAATTCACATCCACACCCTAAAGTGCAATTTGTGGGAGGACCCTGAGACTCAGATGTCCAGCAGAGATCAGCATCTCCCAAGCAACAGGGGTTATGGATCCAATACCCACTGACAGAGTTCCAAAGGTCAGCCAAGACTAAATCCCAACTTCTGGAGCTTCCAATTTAGAACTCTGCAGCAGCCCCACAGCCACACTAAAGAAGTACACTACTTGTCAGCACCCCCTATTCTATCCCATCCTGCACTAGGAGATACATATATTCATATCACTTTACTTTCATTTTGATTGCTTTCTTCTTCACCTGTTAATTATTTAGTCTTGGTTATACTTTGTTGGAGTAAAATTATACATGGGTTTGAATCATTTTAATCTTACATTTGTTTTTACCTTGATTTTTGTTCCTCTTATTATACCTTCTTCACTCTCTTCTCCCAATTAATAGCCAAATTATCCTGTTCCCTCTTCCTCTTTTGTTATTTTTATTACTTTTGCTTATTTTAGTCCTCCTTCTTTATAGCCATCATGTGCTACTTATCTCCTGCCTCTGCTCTGTTCACTTTTTTTTTTCAGGGCTGAGGACCGAACTCGGGGCCTTGCGTATGCTAGGCAAGCGTTCTGCCACTGAGCTAAATCCCCAACCCCCTCTGTGCACTTTTTAAATATTTCAAACTTTCTCTTGCATTTAAACCCTGTTTTATTTTCACTTAAGAAATTGTAACTTTGGGACTGGAGAGATGGCTCAGTGGTAGAGTGCTTGCCTGGCATGCACAAGGATCCAGGTTTGATCCCCAGCACCGCATGCACAACCAATTAAGGAAAAACAAACACCAGATGAAAAAATAAAAAAAAGAACTCTCTCTCTAAACAAATTGTAATTCCACTCTCTGATACTTACACAGTTTTTGTAATTCCTACACTATTCCTGTCATGATGATTATGAATACAGTACACAACAGAGGAGATACTTGCTGGTAATGCCTGATTCAGTTGTTGGTTGTTGTTGGTGGTGCTGTTGTTAAATGCTGACCACACTTTATTTAAGACTGCTAACATTAGTGTTATTCTTGGCTCCCTGCTTCCTCTAAGAGGGGCTGGAAAGAGCTGGGGACACTTTGAGTTCAAAGAGCAGAGATCATACTGCTTAGCAATACTCCCAACTCAGCCAAGTAACAGCAAATCTGACAAATGAACTAGTTGCACCTGATCTTCAACAATACTTCAACACATAGAATAGAGCAGACAAAAACCCTGAACCAACAACCAGGCCCCAAGAAGGAGCAACAAGAGGGGAACCTCAGGTCCCACTCCTTGACATCAGAATAAAAAAGATAACTACACACAAAAGGTCGTGTGTATAAAAGAGGAAGGGGAATTCATCTCAACAGATGCACAAATCCAAGACCTCTGAAAACATGAGGAAACAAGGCAAAAAAGTCTCCCCCAAATTCACAATCCCCCAACAAAGATCCCACAGATATGGAAGTGGATGAAATTCCAGAGAAAGATGGTAGAAAACTGATTATTAAAATGTCCAGTGAGCAAACAGAAAATCTAAGGAAAGAATTAAGAAAACAAATACAGGAGATAAAAGACCATTTCAATAAAGAAATAAACACATTGCAAAGAAACCAATCAGAGCCCCAGGAACTGAAGGACACAATGAATCAAATTAAAAATCCACTTCAAAGCATCACCAATAGATTAGATTGTATTGAAATAGAACTGCAGTCCTTGAAGACAGGCAATATGAACTTGAATACTCAGTATACAATAAAGGGGGAAAAGACCATGATCAGTGTTTTAGTCAGCTTTTTCATTGTGGCCTTTGAAAGTAAATAGATGGCTATGGAAGAAATCATGCTGAGCGAAGTTAGCTAAACCCAGAAAGTTAAGGGTCCAAATGTTTTCACCAGTGGAGGCTGGAGCTAAAACCAGTCTTGGGTGAAAGGTAGTCAAACTCATGTATTAGACCCAACAAAGGCATAACAACACATAATGTAGGACAACCATAGACATATGGGGGCAGCAGGTGGGGGAGAGGAGAGGGAGGGAGAATAGGGTGGGATCTAGGGTG
>PVKS010050934.1:0-11353 GCA_004027875.1 Aplodontia rufa | reverse complement strand
GCAATTAGAAACAATGATATTGCAGCCTTCGAAGGTAAATGGATGGCTATGGAAGAGATCATGATGAGTAAAATCAGCTTAACCCAGAGATCTAAGGGTCGATTGTCTCCACTCATCTGTGGAGGTGGGGACTAGACCCTGGACAATGAGAAAGTTGGTCTAGTAGCATGAGTTAAATCCAGATAAGATGTAATGCTTTGCAATCTAATACTTTTTTTAGAGTTATAGTGGGAAGGGGAAGGGTGGGATAAGGGAGGGTAATTGGGGGGGGCACTCCTGGGAATAATTGCAATATCCAGAATATAAACACATTTTATATTATTTTGTTAAAATCTTGTAAGGTTGTACAAAAATAAAAAAATAACTACAATGATAATTATATTAATTTCTTTCAGTCTCAATTACTTGATGCTATGGAAATATTTTACCAAAACCTCTTGAATCCATCTTACTGATGTATTAGGGAAATAATGTTAATAGTATATGTAAACTTGCTTTATAAGCTGCAAGACGCATACAGGTACAATTTATAATAATTACTGCCATAAATACTCATTAGCATGAACAGATTGTATTGAATACCAAAAAGCATGGCATGTAATCTCAAAGAACAACCAAATTATCTATCAGTTTATAATAATTTACCCTAACAAAAAAAAGTAAGTAGAAGGACCTGGAATGAGAAAGGGAAAATGGAAAATAAGTGGTTTTAAAAACAATAATATAATATTCGTCTTTCTTCATTTACCTTTTCTATACAACTCACCTCAATAGGATATTTTCAAATATATTTATAGAAGGCATAACTGTCCTCTCTAGCTTCAAACATGAAAATGTCCTTAATAATTCCCTTTTTTACACCCATTAAAAACTGACCCCTTTCCTCTCTTTGTTCTCTGTATAATATATGTTCAATACCTCTATCTCCAACTAGTATAAATGACATAACACTCCAGGATTTCTTCATAGTTGCATCTTGACAGTAACCATTGTAATAGTGTGTAAATAGAAGACAATCAATACCTTTTTACATAAATAAACTCCAAAGAATGCAAATATGACTTAAAGACACCAAGAAAACAATGATTGCACATTACTAAGCTATTTTTTATTTAATGGAAAAATGAGAACTCAGCTACCAGATTAACCTGATTTTCCTCTTCTTTTTTATTGTTTAATTTTCTAAGTTCCAAGATTTTCTTCTGTTCATTATTAGTGCAACCTGCCAAATATAACAGTTTCTCCCACACCTGCCCTTGTAGGTACATGTTGGGATTGAACATTCAGAGCCCCTTAAGATGAACATTTAAGGTAAATTATAAGTGTAGGTAATTTGTGTCACTTTTGGTGGAGCATTTAAATTAGTTTTAAGTCCTCCCAAAATTCTTGTCCCTTGTGGCAGAAATGTAAAAAATTCCAGGTATCAGCTGCTTCATTAGTTACTCAGGTTCTTTAGTGACTATAAACAGAAATTCCTTGTCCATCTTCTGACCTGAAGTAGAAATTTGGCATCAATAAGAAATAAATCCTTCAGATTTGTTCCTCCTCCTCCACAGCACAGCTTCCAGAAATAGCCTTAGTGACAGGACAATACTTAATGACCAGAAATGATTGATAAGTTTGGCAAACCTTGAGAACAGAGAATCATAGCTCAGATATAATTTCTCTCCTTTCCAACTTTTACTGAGTAGAATCTAAATTACTTTAGTAATTCACCACTTAGAGGCCTAATTGTTACCATAGAAACCACAAGCCAGCACTTCTAATGACTGCATCAAATGTACTCTGTAAGCTTTCCAAACTCTACATTAAATTCTGTTAAATTGTGTCTCAAGTTACATCTGGAGTTATCTTAGGTAAGTTCCTCAGAGAAAAGACTCTTAAACAGAGATTAGTAGATGCACAAAGTCTAATTGGGAGTGCCATCCAGAATACTTGTGACCTAGTTCAGAGAGACAAACTGAAATGTGATGCAGTCAGAACAAAGCCCTCAGCTGATGGTATGGGTGCTTCTAGGAGAACTTTTATAGCTGTCCTGGTAAGGGCCTATTTGTGTCCCTACTTCAACCAATTATTGGATATGGGTGACCACAAAGGAGCCAGGAAAACTCATGTAGGTAGCTTCTTGCATGGAGGGCAATGCCTGGGAAGGGGGTCACTGGTAGTAACATCAACAGCCAACACACTTGGTTCCCGGAGGACACTTAAGCCTCTGTCATTAAGGATGATTCTTCACAGTGATAAACAGCATCTATTATATAAGTGATGTACATTTCTAAATAAAATAATGGGAAATTTCCCCACTGAAACCTTTATTTCAGTTTTTGTCTAGCATGATCTCTCTACTTGTGCTGTTTTTTCGTTCTCCGACTACCTAAAGCTTATTTCACCTTAAGGATTCAGTTCAAACATCATCTAGGAAAATCCTCTTAGGGAGTTTCTTCTTGTGGGCATTTTTGGAATTGTATAACAATCCTGTTTTATGAGGTTACTTTATGTCAGTTAAAGGTCCTCTAAGTGGATGGCTGCATGGCTACTTACTCTTCAAACTTGAGGCAAAGATAAATTAATATAGAAGATAACTGGGAGGAAAACTTGAGGGATACCAATAGGGACATTCTAGGTCTCATTTGTTTCTCTGGCATCCCACATGGATAACAGTGGACCTCTGAGTCCCAGAGTATCTTATGGTCACCTATAGTATCTTCCCTTTTTACCATATTGTATGAATTTTTCCCATTATTGTAAGGCTTTAGTATTTTTAAAATTCCCATTCTTGGCTTGGACTTGCTTCAGAACTTTAACAAGTCATTTCAATTCCTTCTCAGACCTTTTGACTCCCACCCTTGATTCTATCCCTATCTACAGCTGAAGGCTGCATGGTTGTCATGATATTTTACCAAAGGAGAAGGCACTATTAGGCAGTCAGAGTCTGGGTTGTCAATTACTGTTATTTTCCTAGGAGAAATCCTCACTACAGATTCAACCACTGGATCTCTATTTAAAGTTTTATTTTTCAGGGAAGCAATTTCTTTATATGCTCAAGTAAAATCATGTGTACACACAATGTAATTCCTCATTAGACCTTAAAATAATGGAGATAAAGAGTACATTTAGAAAACCACTAGAAATCTCAAATTGCGCATTTGCCAAATGAGTGGCCATTATTTCTTCCAGGGCCCTTTTATCTGCAGAACTTATTAATTTAATGGGAGTCAAGAATGTCACACTTCTGGAAAGGTTGAGAGTACCTTATCTCTGGTTTCCATATTAGTTTGCTGACAGATAGGCTTCCTATATCTTTTTTGCTACTGTCAGGTAAAATAACTGCTCTGGAACAGAGGACCAGAATAACACAAAGTAAAAAGAAATAAATTTCACAAAAGCTATCATCAGGAATTCAGCATTTTGCTGAATTGCTATAATCAGCAATTTGACTTAAAGCAGCTTGAAATTGTAAAAGAAAAACAAAAATGTAACCTGTTTTCTCTTTTGCTTCCTGTTTCCTCTTAAAGCAAGCATGCTCCATCTCCTCAAAGATTTCCCCCTAAGCAGAAAACACATTACACACCTTGACCTGTAATTTAAATCACAATTAAGCTTCCAGTTAGAATGCACCTTTTTTATAAATCTGCTATGAATCACCCAATGTTCTGTTAAATTCCTTTATTGTCTTAAACAGCATGATTCCGGTTTTCCTTTTCCTAGATATAAAATGTTGAATTATAGATTATTTATGAGTTTCATGAATAAAACTGATTTGATTGCCATTTGCAGAGAAATTCTCACCAGGTTATTAAACTCCAAGATCCCGTTAACTAATAAAAAATATACAAAATAAAAATTACCTCAAATTATTCTTCCAAGCAGAATTATTGGCAATATTTCTTTGTATAAAATGAAGATGCCACTAAAGAGCACTAATAAAGAGTGCATTACACTTAATGTTTGGGTTCACTTCGAAGTAATCATGATTAAAGGAAATAAAATTTGCTCCACTTCAGTCCCCAGTACTTCTTTCCCTCCTCTCATTCCTTCCCTGTGGCTCTTTACTGGTCTTCCTTCTATTCACCTAAAGATTTTTTTAAATTAGTGCTTTATGAAATACCTAAAAGTGAAATTCACTACAATATATATATATATATATATATATATATATATATATATATATATATATTCCTCCTGTTCCTCTGCTCAGCACTGCTACCTATGCTAAATCCAATAGGATTTTTATAAACATTTGAAAATCTGCCTTTTGCCTGTCATGGAATTTATTCCTAATGGATGTTGATTTTTCACTAATAATTCACTCCCTATGAATGATGCTTACAGTGTTTCAAATTTCATGTTCTTGACTGAAATCTGTGCACCTACTATAAGTCCAAGCTTGATTGAGAATGTCTAAACATATGGTGAAATAGGGCAGCTGTGGCTTCAATGATTTGAGGGCTTCAGTTGTCACATGGAAAGGATAAACTTCAGGCATTAAGACTGATAGCTACTCCTATCTTTTTAAATAAGATTACTAAAAATGTGTTTTATAATCAACAAGATAAGAGCTGATATCCACTCCATGAGCTGCATACAGCACAGATATTTGAGGTGCTATTCACTGACATTGTAAAGACTCAACTACTTGTTGAATGAATGAACTTTATTCCCACCTCTGCATTTTGCTCAAAGTCTACTTTCAAGATCCAACTTCTTCATCTATAAAATGGAAATAATAACAAACTTGTTTTTCATTAAGTAACTTAAGGAAAGTGTGTGGACTTTGGTACATTGTAACTCAATATTTTAAGCAATAAAATTACTACTATTAATAATAATCTTAAGATAATGAGCTAATTTTGAAACAAAACATTACTTTAGATCTTTGAAGAATTATGAGGGGGAAACTGTTCAAAATATGCAAGCATTGTTCTTTCTCCTAAAATGTGAAGAATTAAACTTTTAGGCACAAAAAGCCTTTGTTTTAACAAAATCATCTGAATAGATACTCAAGTTTATACTGATGTATAGTAATAGTTATCTGTTTTAGTAGAAATATTGTAGACCATGTAGTAGCAAAGAAACTACTTACTTAATATTGTAATATATTGATGTTAATGTAAACAATTGTAGTCCATTTGTTTTGCAAGCACTTTTCACTTCACATCAGTGTTTATAGCAGTGCAATTCACAAGAGCCAAGTTATGGAAAGAAACCAGATGCCCATCAACAGATGAATGGATAAAGAAAATATGATATACATATACAATGGAGTTTTTTTCAACCATAAACAAGAATTAAATTATGACATTTGCTGGTAAATGGATGGAACTGGAGAACATCATGCTAAGTGAGATAAGCCAGACTTAGAAAGCCAAGGGTTAAGTGTTTTCTCTTATATGTGGAAGACAAAATAAGGAGCGGGGAGAGAAAAAGGAGTGAGTATCTCATGAAAACAGAGAGAAGATGAAGAATAGAGAAAGGAAATAAAGGGAACGGAAAGAGGTATAGGAAAAGAGAGCAAAGGTAAGACGAAATTGTCAAAATTATGCTGTGTACATATATGAACACACCACCATGAATTTCACCTTCATGTATATCTATAAATCACTAATTTAAAAAAGTATAAATAAATATGGAAGGAAGTCCAGTAGAGTAGAGAAAGGCAAACAGGGGAAAGGATGAGAGGAGGGAAAGATGAAATACTTGGGACTAAAGTGGAGCAAATTATTTCCATGTATATTTGATTATGTCAAAATAAACACCAATATTATGTATAATTATAATGCACTCATAAAAACATTAAAAATCTCCTTTTTCATATGTGAGTATCTAGAATATACTATGCCTATACATTATCACTTATCTCTATCAAGTATATGATTTTCTTAAATATTTTCTAAATAGAAACTAGAATATTAGGGAAATGCAAGCTTATTTCTCCTTCAGAAATGCAGGGCAAACTTTTAAGTGTGGGCCTCACTTAATTCAGGATCTCCTACCAGCACGTTCTTATGGAGAACACACAGCCTCAGGGTTCCTGAATCCCACTGAAACAAGTGTCAGCAGACAGCACTCTCCCCTCTCAGACCCCATAGAGACAAAGCTTTCTGATTCCCAGGGCTCATGTAATTGGATTACACACTAGTTTTAAGCTCCATAGCATCAGTTTCATCCGTAAACACTCTTCTGCCACATGATACACTCCTTCGTTGTATGGGAATCTTTGGAGTTCATTCTGCCTGCTGCATTCTTCCACCAAGCCCTCTCCCATCATTCCACCAAAATGACTGTTGTTGGGTCCTGCCTGAGTGACCTTTACATTGCTAAGCACTATGGTCACCTCTCAGCTGTCACCTGCCTTTGACCTGGCTGCAGCAATTGACATGGTGATGCTCCTTTCAGGTGATTCTCTCCCCTCTGGCCTTCTCCTTTCTTCTGTTCTGGGAATTGGCCCAATGAGGAGCCCAGTGGAACACGTTGCTCCGCACGGAAACCGGCCACCATTCCGAGCCCCAGGAGACAGTTCTTTCTGGCTTTTTAGAGCACTCTAGGAAAATTGCGTCTGGAAATCACCACAGGCTTCAGTCTCATCCAGGAAAAGAAGGCCTAGGCCAGCTGCAGACTCCACCCTTCTTAGGAGGTCTTCAGTTTGTGGAATAAGGGGGAACAACTCTCTGCCCTGTACACTCCTCCTAGCCAGGAGGAGCACGTCTTTTGCCACAAGAGATAGTGTATGCCTCTCCCAGCAGAGGGAGAATAGAAAGCAGCCAGGCTCCCTGCTCTTTAAGCCCTCTGGCTGCAGCTCCCCTGAGAAGCTGGCAAACCTCAGGGCTTTCCAGAATCAATCCTCTTCATTGGAAACTCCTCCTAAAAATCCCAGAAATCTGAAGCACCACCCCCCCCCGTCCACTTTGTGAGAACATATAACCACAGACCGAGAGACAGTCATATCAAAACCCAGAGCAAAGTGAAATTCTCCTCCCAAAGGTCCCAGAGAAGCCCTTACTGGTTTTAGTTCCAAGGCTTCATCAAGAAACTTAACTTCATTAAGGGCCAGAGACAATCGTAATATCTATACTTCCTAGTTTTGCCTATTAAGATTTTTTTCTTTTTTTGCTGCTGTTGCTTGCAAGTTTTAGATGTATACCAATGCAATAATTGGAAAAGCTTATGGGCTCTCTGATATATAAAAACTCTAGCTGTTTTTGTCTTCCTGCCCTGTTAACTTCTAGGTGCGGTTATTCCCCCTATTCTTCCATATCTTTTTTTCTCTTCTTCTTTTAGGTGAAAAAATTAACAGTAGTATTTCTTTCCATTATGATACCCTGTTTTTAGGTTTCTTTCTCTTTTTCTTTTTCCCTATTTATCATCTCTCTTATTCCCTCTTATCCATCCTGTCTAGCCTTGTACTCATTCTTGAGAAGAAGGATCCTAGTCAGTGCATATAGTATTTGAAATATTTTATGCCTGACAAGCATAATTCATAAGGATACCTGACCTTTTAATGGTCACCCAAATCTTAGTAATAACTCTTTTACCCTTCCTATATTAGGCTAAAGCTCTCCTAGCTTCCCTTTGGATCTGTATTTTCTTTTCCACTTCTTTCTATTCTCCTTTATTTTAAATTTAGTATTTTTTTAAATTTCCTTTTCTTTTCAAATTTTTTCCTCTTAGCAATTTTGTTTTCTTTCTACAGCATATTCTTTACCACCTCCACTTTCTCACTTTACATAATTGGTCTACATAATCTCTTCTCTTAATTCCATTGGCATTAGCCCCACTTTCTTACTCCAAATTGTTTAACTCCCTTCAACCCCCCTTATTTAGGCTGCGTAACTATTACTGCTGCAATTGTTAATCTGAATAACACTTATTTGTTCTTGAAGTCTGACATACGTAATAGTAAAATACTGGTGTCGCCAAAAATCTGGATTATCACTAACACTAGTTGCATAGACTGAATTCAAAAGAACATTATAATCTGTGCTAAAAAACCAATTTATTACTGTTTAGTCTAAGCTTTAGTTGTACATGTTGACAATTTTCTACTAGCACATGAGGTGTTGGAAAACTGTACGGGTACAAAATCAGCTCAGAGTAAAGAGGATAGTCTTTTGAAATCAACTCTCCTGAAAAACTCCATGTCAAGTAAGAGTCTGGACAGATTTCCCAATCCAACAGCTTAGTCCTTAAGGCAGGTGACAGGAAAAAGAACCACCAAGTCTTGTATTGCTTCCACAAAGGGTTCACCTGGCCAATAAGAGAGAAGAATCTCTTCAGACATGGGGAATCAAACTCGAAGAGGTTCACATCAATCCCAAAACTCCCCTAGTAAGGGGGCAATGGCCTGGGACCAGGATGAAAAACTAGAATGATATATCAATGAGCTGATAACAAAAAGGAACAACAAATTAAAAGAAGAGATAATGAAGGGAAAAATGAGATAACTCAAGAGTTGAGAAACTCAATCATTAAAGAAATTGATTCCCTCAAAAAGGAAGTTACAGACCTAAAATGTGCAGTCAATGACATGACAGGGACCATGCAAGAATTCAATAATAGACTAACTTCACTAGAAAATAGAATGTCTGCTATTGAAGAAAGAACCTCCGACAATGTTGACAGGTTGATGAAGCTAGAGCTCACCAAGATCAAAAAAGAAAAACAATTAAGAGATCATGATCAGAATTTTAAAAATGTCTGGGATGAAATGAGAAGAAACAATCTGAGAGTAATTGGAATACAGGAAGAAGTTGAGACACACACCAATGGCATGAGGAATATTCTCAAAGAGATCGTGAAAGAAGATTTTTCTAACATAAAAATAAAATCGGACATGCTCATCCAGGAAGCTAACAGGACACCCAATAGGCCTAATCAAAAGAGAAACTCACCAAGGCACATCATATTCAAAATGTACAACAGGGATACCAAGTAAACTATATTAAAAGCAGCAAGGGAGAAACGCCAAATCACAATCAGAGGCAAGCCAATAAGGATTGTCTGTGACTTTTCAACCCAGATGCTGGAAGCAAGAAGGTCTTGGAATAATATCTTTCAACATCTAAATGAACACAATATGCAGCCTAGAATTCTATACCAGCAAAATTTAGCTTCAAATTTGATGGAGAAATAAGAACTTTTCATGATGAAACAAAACTGGCAGAATTCATCAACAGAAAACCTGCCCTACAAAGAATTCTCAAGGAAACACTCCAGACAGAAGAAAAAGCAATTGATACTCAAAATTCACAAACTGAAGAGTGAAATTGTTGAGTGAAAGTATCACCCAGCAATAACCAACCAAGGCAACCACAGAACTAGCTAAATAAGACACAATGGCTACGAATTAATTACACACTTCTATCTTAAAACTGAATATTAATGGTCTAAATGCACCACTCAAAAGACACAGACTTCTCCACTCATCTGTGGACATTGGGACTAGACCCTGGCCAGTGAGAAAGTTGGTCTATTATCATGTGTTAAATCCAGATAAGATGTAATGCTATACAACATAATTCTTTTTTAGAGATATTGAGGGAAGGGGAAAGGAAGGATAAGGGTGGGTAAATGGGGGACAATCCATGGGGTAAATGCAATATCCAGAATCTATATACATTTTATATTATTTTGTTAAAAACTTCTATGGTTGTTCAAAAATAAAAAAGGTTGGTTCCCTACGATGTAAATTGAATTAGCTTAGAATCAGACCTCTCATAAAAACACAGTAAACTAAATATAATCAGTGTTTTCATCAGTACATAAAAGATGAGGCAAGAAAAAAAAACCACACAGACTTGCAAATTGGATCAAAAAAAAAATCCAACCATATGCTGCTTACAAGTAACTCCCCTCAAGGCAAAGTCATCCACAGATTAAGGGTGAAAGGATGGAAAAAAATCTACCATGGTCACAGCCCAAGACAACAAGCCGGTGTCGCTATACTTCCATTTGACAAAATAAATTTCAAACATAAATCAATCAGAAGAGTTAAAGAAGGCCACTACTTAGTACTAAAAGGAACCCTTCAAAAGGAAGAAATAACCAGAGTTAATATTTACTCTCCAAACAACAGTGCACCCAACTACTTGAATAAATTACTTCATGACATCAAACCACTCGATGATCACAACACAATTATAATGGGAGACTTCAACACTCCGCTGTCACCATTAGACAGATCATCAAAACAAAAATTAAAATAAAGAATACTCCATCCTTAATAACTCCATAAGCCAAATGGACTTAATAGACATATATAGAATGTTCCATCCCAAGTTAGCACAATACACCTTCTTCTCTGCACCACATGGATCATATTCTGGTTCATAAAGATAATCTCAGCAAATATAAAAAAGTAGACATCACCTTGTGTATCCTTTCAGAGCACAATGCTATGACCCTAGAGATCAACAGCAATAATCATAACAGAAAACACACATATTCATGGAGATTGAATAATACCATATTAAATGAAGAATGGATCCAAGAAGACATGAGAGAAGTAATCTAAAAATTCTTGGAAGAGAATGAAAATGAAGACACAACATATCGAAACCTATGGGACAGCATGAAAGCTTTCCTAAGGGGAAAATTCATAGCACTGAGTGCCCATATTAAAAATGAAGAGAGATCCCAAATAAATAAGCTTATTCTTCATCTCAAAGCCCTTCAAAATGAAGAATAATCTAAACCCAAAGCCAGTAGAAGAAAGGAAATTATCAAGATCAGAGCGGAAATCAATGAAATAAAAAAAAACAATAAAAAGAATCAATGGAAAAAAGAGCTGGTACTTTGAAAAAATAAACAAGATAGACCACTAGCAAACCTCACCAAAAGAAGGAGAGAAAAAGAAGTAAATCAATAAAATCTCCAATGAAAAGGGAGGGATCACCACTGACCACATGGAAATCCAACAAAATATAAGATCAAATTTTGAAAATGCATACTCCTCCAAATTAGATAACTTGGAAGAAATGGATAAGTTTCTTGACACATATAACATCCCTAAATTGACTCAGGATGATATTGAATTCCTAAATAGGCCAATCACAGGCACTTAAATCCATATTGTAATAAAGTCTACCAAAGAAGAGAAGCCCAGGACCTGATGGCTTCCCCACTGATTTTTACCACACTTTTGAGGAGGAACTAACACCTCTCCTTATTAAGTTATTCTAAGAAATTGAAAAGGAGAGAATGCTCCCATCCACTTTTTATGAAGCAACCATAACTTTGATACCAAAACCTGACAAGCATACATCATAAAAAGAAAACTACAGACCAATATCCCTGATGAACTTGGATGCAAAAATCCTTACTAAAGTGCTAGCAAACCTTATTCAAAAACTCATCA
>PVKS010050933.1:0-11356 GCA_004027875.1 Aplodontia rufa | reverse complement strand
TTGTCTTACAATTAGGAGGGGTTCATCATCAAACAATCAAGAACAGCAGTGTAATGACAGAACAAGCCAATATTGGTGCCAAACCATGACTTCCCCCCTTTGGGTTCCCCATGGTTCCATGTTTCACTTTACTTAAGCTCCGAGTTAATTGGACTTCTCTTGGAAGTCAGAGGTTCCCCTCGGATAAGATTCTCCCATACTACCTCACTCTGATCACCCTGATGCCCTTCCTATTCCCTTCCCCCCTCCCTACATCCCCCAGGAATCTTTGCACAGTTCCCCATGATCATGTAAGAATTCATACATGCTGAGGTCATTGATAGCTTAGCCATCTAATGAACTGTTTCTGCTTGTATTCTAGCTCCACAAATGAGAGAAAACATTCGGCCCTTGAGTCTCTGAGATTGGGATACTTCACTTAGCAAATTTTTTCATCTCCATCCATGTGGCTGCAAATGCCATAATATCGTTTTCTCTAATAGCCGAGTAGTACTCCATTGTATATATGTATCACAGTTTTTTGATCAATTCACCAAGTGAGGGGCATCTGGGTTGCACTTGGCTTTTCTTAAACACACAGTCTCCCTGTGGTTGGCACTTGTGCTCTTTGATTAAGCACTGAATGGATGTCTTATCCTGTGTTTAGGAATAGACTCAAGGGAGGATGTTCTTTGCTTTCTTCAACCTGGCAGGGTCCTTTCTTTTCTCGTCCAGGAAACTGGCCTTCCTAATTCTGGCTTCTTCTCTGCCAGGTTTTGATTCGGAGTAGCATGAAGGAGTTCAATGGCAGGCTGAATGGTCTTCCTTCATAGAATGGAGCGCACTTCTGAGAGTCAGGCAGAATCAAAGGGGTTAGGACGATGAGAATCTGTGCATCCCAGAAGTAATCTATAGTTTCCTTCCTTCCTTTCTTCCTTCCTTCCTCTCTCTCCTTCTTTCCTTCCACTCTTTTCTTTCTTGTCCTTCCTTCTTGTCTTTCTTCCTCTCTCTCTCTTTCTTTCTTTCTTTCTTTCTTTCTTTCTTTCTTCTCCTTCCTCCCTTCCTCCCCTCTTTTCATTACAATGATTCATGAAGTCAGTACCAAGACCTTTTAAACACTAGTTTGGGGAGAGCACCTATTTCATGTCTGGCACTGGAGGAGGCCAAACAAATTTAGGAAGAAACCAAAGGCTCATGACTTCCCACCCTGTCCTTAGACAAAGGATATTTAATTTTTTCTCTTTCCCAGGGTCATCCCAGGCTGGAGAAGGGAAACAAACAGCTGATTACACAGCTGATGACAGAGCTCTTTCCAAGGGCAGTTGCCAGAGGACCCTGAGGTAGGAAGCAGCTGTTCCTCGTCCTCTGGGAAATTTCCCGTACGCTGACGGGAGATGGGGTGGAGAGCAGGCGATGTCTGCTCTTCTCAGCACAGGGAGAAGGAGACTCCAATAAATAAATTAGAATGGATTTCCCTCCTGCATATATTTCCTCTTTTCCAGAGTGTGTGTGTGGGGGAGGTGACTCCATAAATGGACAGGCATAACCCTCAGGAACACTGTGGTTTAACTTCAAATAATGGATTCCATAGCAGGCTTTATCTCTTATCAAATGCTTGGTTTTCAGAGCCACCCATGTGACATCGATTATAAACATTTGACGTTACCCTAGCTAAGGTTTTCCTGAGCTCAGGATTAAATTGGCTCCCCAGAGCACATCTTTGCTTGGATAACTTGGAGCCTGGATTTCTAGGCAATTGAACTAGGGCTAGGACTCCCAGGATGAGCAAGTCAACCAGGACTTTCACCCTGCTAAGCAAAAGTGCTAATGCAGAATATTTATCCAAAACACTCTGGTTAACACAGTGCTTCCAGACCCTGGCCCAAGATGGCTGAAATTATTCAGAACACTGGGAGATGGGCATGTCAGGAGCCTTGCCTCACAGACCCCTCTGTGTGTACTCTGTGCTCAGTAAAGGAGTCTGAGGCAGGTCACCAAAAGCAGGTGGGGCTCCTTTAGCAAGGACAGTGTCAGTGATGTAGTCAAACAGACAAAAGCTTGTGTTCCCTAGTGCTGTGGTTTGAGTGTGTCCCCAGAATTTCCATACTGGAAACTTAATTCCTAGAGTTATATGTTAATGATATTTGGAGGTGGGACCTTTGAGAGGGTATTGGGTTGTGAAGGCTCTGTGTTCAGGAGTGCCTTCATTCATTCATGGATTAATGGATGGATAGGTTAATTGGTGGTGTTATGGAAGTAGTTTTGTTATGAAAGTGAACTCTTTCTAGTAAGCTTATTCTGTCTTATGTGATGACTTCACCATGTTCTGATGCAGCACAAGGCCTTTATCAAATGCTGAACAGATCCTGCACCATGGTTTTGAACATTCTAGCTTTCAGAATTATGAGCCAAATAGACTTCTACTTTTTCTCTTTTTTGCAGTGTTGGAAATTGAACCTAGGGACTCATGAAAGTTAGACCAGCACTCTGCCACTGAGCTACAACTGCAGCCCCTAAGCCTCTGTTCTGTATAAATTTCTTGGTCTCAGATATTGTGTTATAGCAACAGGAAATGAACTAAGACTAGTATTTACCCTACCTCTTCTGGGACTTCATATGCCATTTAGTCATTCCAGGAACTCAAGGGATCGTGGTTTTCTGGTCATTGAGATTTCAATGCATGCATGTGTGTGTGAAAAGAGAGAGAGAGAGAAGAGTAAAGGAAGAAAGAAGAAAGAAGAGAAGGAAGGAAGGAGGGAAAGGAAGAGAGGAGAGGGAATGGTCTGGTTTTCACGTTCTGTGCTTCCTCAGTGTTTTAGAAAGCATTGCTCCCTCGGTGCATATGCAGGAGCCTGGGGGAAGGCAAGTCCTCCCTGAGTTTCACTTTGACAAGAAAGCAACTGTTTTTTGTCATGTCCTGTCCTTCCAGACATTTTGGAGGTAGGAATTTATAGGCTTCTGTGGTTTCAGGAAGAAGAATTTCTTCTGCACTGAGTTTGCTGTTTACAGAAATGCTTTTTCCTCAAGACTGTGCCTGTCTCTCACTGGGAAATTCTCCACTATGAAGGAAACTCCTTCCCTGAGCCGCTATTTAACCAAGCTCGTTTCTTTCATTTGTTTGACTTGCAGTGTCTCATGCAGGTGTCAGGTGTCGAGAGAGTCCCCAACATGTGTCGGCCTCCTCACCTTCCCTACCTTGGGCGTGTGCACCCTCACTGTAGTTACTGGGAAGTATGGTGTAATAGGTCTGAGGGTACCTTACCAGCAAGATGAGAAAGCACTATGTAACCTACATGCACCGCCAGACTAGCAGATTTTCCGAGTGTGATGAGCACCTGTGCTTATTTATAAAACCCTTGGGAAATGACGGGAACACCATCATGGCTGGGCCCTCTGAGTCCATGCTGACATCACTTTGATTGAATGAGGTCCTTCCTGGTTCAAGTCAGTGGAGGATGAATCCATTCTTTCCTTATTAAAAAGGATGAAATAACCCACATCCTACATTTCTGGGTATATGTGGTTCCTATTCATTATTAATATTTGTAGATGTGGATATTCTATAGTGTAACTTAATATGAGACTAAAATTGTCAGGTCTTTTGGTCACAGCAGCAAAAAAGCTGATTCAAACAATTGGGTTTCCTTGTCTTCTGGCTTGGGCAGGTTTGGCCAATGGGCCAATGGGCTACTCTGGAAGGAAGTCAAGGGGTAGGAGGAGAGAGAAGTGAGGTCATTTCCTCCCCTAGTTACATCTCTACTGGGCCATGGTTTCCCCTGGCTGTGTTCCTCTCCCTAAGACTCTATCCCTCATCTGGTTCTGGGAGCTTCTTCCTCTAATACATGCCCCTTGCCACTGTTACTGTCTTTAGGGTACTTGCTCCAATCCTTTTTTGATTTCTTGACCCTTTCTATATCTTTGTAATTGTCTTTTTCTTACAAGTTCTGTAATCATCCCTTCTGAATATGCCATTTGTTTTCTGACAGGACCCAGAGAAGTAAAGCAATACCACCACTGAAAATGACCTCTGAAGTGGTATATGGGATTGCACTGTGTCATAGGCAGAATAATACTCTTCCAAAGATGTCCAGGTCCTAAGCCCTGGAGTCTGTGAATAAGTTATATGTCATTGCAAAGGGGAATTAAGTTTGTAGATAGAATCACGGTTACTAGTCTGCTGACCTAAAGGTAAAGAGGTTATCCTGGATATCCAGGCAGAGGAGTTAACATCAGAGTGATGTAACACGTGGAAGACAGATCAGCCATTGCTAACGTTGAAGACAGGAGGCACCATAAGCCAGAGAATGTCAACAGACCCCCCAGAGAGAAAAGCCCAGAAAGCAGATTGCCCTCCTAGTGCCTCCCAAAAGAATGCAGCCCAAAGTTTTGCCCAGCGATTTGAACAGCTGTAGGATAGTAAATAGGAATTGTTTTAAGCCATTAATTTCATGGTAATGTGTGGAGCAGCAATGGGAAACTGACACAGGTTGCTCACATATGTGATAAGACCATACAACTGACTCATTGTAGGAAAACAGGATGCAGATGATGCATGGTAAGGTTGGGGTGCAGTGCAGGTGGAGGGCAAGGCGTTGAAGGATAGTTAGTGATGGTTCTTAGTAGCTACAATGACAAAGGTAATTAGCAAGATTGGGGTTTCTGTCACTCCTAAATGCTGTACACAGATAAAAGGATAAGTTAACAGCTTTGAAGGTCTAGACAGGGCACAAGCAGAAAATGAGGAAACCAGTGTGAATGCACCAAAGGAGTTGCTCACCATCTTGAGCATGTTAGATAAAGAGTGAGGATCGCTCCCAGGACTGGGAATCTGACATGACCATGAAGCAGAGGAGAAAGTAGAACCTAGAGACATGGAGTGGAAAGGTTTGGGCAGACACAGACAAGACCAAGGCCTGTGAATCCCCCAGATTGTCCTAAAACTTACTTCCAAATAGGGAACCCAATCCAACAAAAGGGCGGACAGTGGGGACTGATGGTGGATGAAGGAAGCTGGCTTGACAACGTGCTCCTCATGGTCAGCCTCAGACCCAGGCTATGCAGCTATGTTCTATGTTCATTATTTCTCTTTCTATCTTGGATCTCTGCCACCTTATATAAAAGACACTAGTAATATCTAACCTTTTAGGTTTAGATGGGAATGCGATTAAATTCACATCACATATAAGGAAATGGTAGTGGGTAGGTTTTTAAGGGTCCTCACTATTGGAGATGCATGCTTTTAATTCAGAGAAAAGCTGCTGGTGTGAAGTGTGGCTCCACTCTGTGCGTATCTGGAAGCTGACCTTTATAGTCAACCAGACTTTATGGGTCCAGCTTCTTTGACTTTTGGCCTCTTGTTGGGTTGGCCAACTCATGGACTGGCAGGAGATTAGAGGGTGACAAGAGGGAAGAAGCAGGACCACTATTTGCCTGGCTCCCCTCTTGCTGGCCAACATATAGTCCCGCCTGCCTCAGCCACTATTTCAGAGCCATAATTAGTGATTCCAGTTCTTGTTCCAAACTTATGTGCAGCTTGCTAGTATTTCTGGCCCTGGCTCCTTCACCCATGTTTTCTTGGTTTTCCTTCAACCTGCCCTCACTTCATAATGATCTCCTTGAGCACCCTTTTTTCCTTGCCAGAGCCCTGGCTGTAATCATCATCACCATCATCATCATGATACATACTCACCTTTACTGAGTATGTTATTATGTGCCAACCATGGTGTCCAAATGCCTTCCATAAACGAGCTTGTTTTATCCTCTTTACAACAGAGAAGAATGGCTATCATCACTCCCTTTCACAGATCAGAAAACAGAAAATTGGAAATTGGCACATAGCTTTCCCCAACTTACCTAACTAGTAAGTGACTGAAGCAGGATTTGGACTCCATCTGCAGAGTTTCAAGTACAGAAGTAGCTGAGTTTTGAAGGCAGAGACTCAAGTACAGATGTCAAATGATGACCTGAGCCAAGATGCCTAATCCCTCTAAGCATGGGCTTCTTCGTTCCTATGATGGGAGCTACATTGCCTGGGTCAGTTTTGTTTTGCTTTGTTTATAAGCAATAGAAACAACCCTGCCCAGGCGAAATCACAGAGATCAGAGGGGTCTAAAGAATCCAGGTAGCAGTCACTAATGAGCACATGCTTTGAGGAGTCCGTGTTTCCAGTGCCAACAGTTTTCCATTCATGGCTGACTGGTCACAATTAAAATCCTGGAGAAAGCGCCTCCTTCGCCTCGCTGGTTACCGGTCCACACCTTTTAGCAGGTAGGACAGGGCACCGAGTGTGCATTCACTGATGGAGGGTTAGGATCTCTGGAAAAACACTGACATTTCACCTGAAAGGGGGGAAGTTATGCTTTGAAGACGCCAAATAAGCAACTACACAATATAAAATCTGTTTTCAGGACTGCCGTGTAAAGTAAGGGACAGGACAGAGGGAGAATGATAGACACACAGTCCAAGGCTTTCTCTTCTCTCCAGCCAGAGTTTTCAGAGAGTAGGACTTTAGTTGTTGGGGGGGCCTGGTGGTGGAAGGAATTTGTGCTCCGCCAGGTGTATCTATTGCCTGTCTCTGACAGTCTCTCACAGAATCTATTTGATGTCCATCTCTTGTTCTGCTCAGTGAGAGCTGCCAAACTCCAGCCCATAATGCCTGTTCTTAAGTTGATTTCTCCTTTCTTGTCTGTAGGTTTTTTCCAAGGGTGTGTCTGGGTATGATCTCTCCTTCATCTGGTCCTTCTCTTCATTAGTCAAGATGTTTTTCCCTCTAAAACTTCATTTTGAAAATTTTCAAAAATATAGAAAAATTAAAATATAATGAATACCCATAAAAATATCACCCATAAAAATTACCATTTCAGTTTATATTATTGTATTTCTATCCACATGGCCACCTGTCCATCCACCCACCCAACCACTCATCAGTCCACCTACCCATCCATCCACCTACCCATCCATGTATGAATCCATTGTGTCTGATTGAGTTCATAAAGATTTTTTTTTTTACCTGACTGGGATCTCATCAAGTCCTGGGGATTGGGCAAGTATCTCTTGGTTAATGCTTTGAATAGGTGGAAGTTTTTAAAGCTTTTGTTTCTCATAAAAATAAATCATGTGAAAAAAAATCATGTGTTCTTTCTGATGGGTTTCTTGACTCCTACTATTTTTAGGTATACCTGTAAAATATATTTTTCAGAGGAATGCTTTGAAATGATGGGAAAGAGGTCTTAGAAAATATTCACTCTCTGAAGTGGCCAAAAACTAGAATATGTGGATGGAAGATATCCTAGGTAATAACAATTATAAAGATAGGTTTTGAAAAATGTTCAAAATTTGTTCCACAATCACCAAAGAGATTTTCACATAGGATCCCCAAATCCTGGACCAGTCTAAGATCCTAAGTGGGAGGTTTATGATCTTGAGAATCAGGTCAGCACCTCCACTCCTGAGGATGACTGGAAGGCCAACCCCAAGTTGCATTAGATTCTCGTGAGGCTAGGTGTCACTGTGAGGCTCCTGGTTCAGGTTCAAGCCCCTAAATTCAAGATTCAAGCATCTAAGTTTTCTCTCAATTTTTTAAAGAGGATTTTGAGCCAATACTAGTCAGATTTTAGGTGTGGGTAAAGGTGACAAAAGAGAAGAAACATACCACATATATTTTGGAAATGTGCAGAAAAATTAGTTTACATTCAACTCTAAAAAACAGAGCACCTAGTATTGGCCACTAGTCTGTTCCCGCACTAAACTTACGTGCTATGTCAATAGATGAGTAGGCATGGAAGGGTGTCTAGGAAGTAACATGGGCACTGTGGAATTAGCAAGTGGCTGAAGAAAGCTTCCTGAAAAAGTAAGGATGATGAGAATAATCTTGCCAGGATGGGAAAGGAGGGCTAATCTATTAAACAAAGAGTATGGGAACACAAGCAGAATCCCAGGTCATGCTAAAGAAAAGGAAGTAAAGTTGGAAAGGAGCAGGTGAAAGCATCGGAGAGAAGTTTGAGCGTCCCTAGAAAACTGAATACAGACCAAATGGAGATGAGCCACCTGTAAGTTCATCTGGGAAATTCTCAAATAATCCAGGTAAGTCCTGGCCTTGAGTGACAGGATGTGATCAAAAAGGGTGGGTGTTAAAGACAATTGGCTTATCAGTTGCCTAGCTTTACTTTTTTGCCTCTTTCTCTTAGTCCTTCCAAATTATATCCCAAATTATAGTTTATATGTTTATCATTGCCTGAAGCTTCATGTCATACACTTCAGTAGAAACTGATCTTGCCCATACCTCTGGAGGGATGTCATTTGCTTAAGCCAGTTACCACAGTCTACTGCTTAGCCATGGTCACAGATTCAGAGATATCTATGTGACTTTTATTGAAATGCTTGGAAAGAAAATTATCTCTCCTGGAGGTGTGCTCTGTGGATGCGAAGGTTGGAACTGCTGCAGTTATGTTGACACCATGAGGAAAGACAGTCAAAGGAGGAAGCACACCAACAGAAGGCCAAAAGTCAGGCTATGGAGGACAACCTGGAGGCACTGATCAATGCCTCTCAGTTTCGAACAACCCCTAGACTCAGCAAATTTGACTTCATCATTAAATAGCTACAAATGGATATTAATGTTGAGGTATATCAGAAGGCATGAGCAACACAGCCAACAGTGTAAATACTATTCCAACGTTAGAGAACATCTCCTAACACACTGTCTGGCACATGGAAGTTGCTTAATTAAGATGCAGGATGGAGGGAAGAGCTTTCATTTCACCCAATACATATAATAGCTAAATGAACAAGACTGGAAGCGAAGGTCGGATATGACAGGTATGTTAGCAACACAATGGGTGTGGCGGAGGTGGTGGAGGTAGTGCACGCAGTGGTGGCCAGGAGAGGTCTGGAGAGAAAACTATACGGTGTGTATTTTCTCCCATTCACTCTCCGTGACCAGAGATAAGGAACCTGGGGAGGCAGGAAGAGTGATCAATAAACATGTTTTTTATTTTTTCACATTTCCTGAGCTGCTCTTTCAAGTTATTTCTATTCCTGGAGCCAGCAGCTCACAGGAAGAAGAAGCGAGTGTTCTTATTTTTTTTTTTTTCAGGATAGAGGGAACTATTTAAAAGGGAAAAGAAATTAGTGTCATATCCGAGCTCAGGTCAGATATTGACTTCTCTGAGAATCCACGGTGCCTCTAAATATTCGCTCTGCTTTTGGAAACTGTTCTCCAGTTTCTAAAATGGGAATAACAAAGGAGAACAGCGTTGCTGAGATGTTTGGAAAAATCTTCAAGTATAAACAACCTGAAACATATTCAGGTCGTAGCTGGTTACAGAAGGAATGATGCTCCATGAGGAATAAAATCTACATTGTCCTCAGTGTCTAGCCCCAGGACTGTGGGAGGCTACCAGTGAGTGACCGTCAGGAGCCCGTTGCTAAGGATCCTACACATATTTCACAAATCAAGCAAGGCGTCTTCTGGCTGGGAAGTGAGGTCAGGATGCGGATGCACCAATTTCCACGCTTCTGTTGTAGGGAGGAGGTGGGGAATGTTTTCTTTATAGACTAAACGCAGGAACGCAGATTGTGATTGATTTCCTTCTGAAACAGTGGCGCATCTCATTTAACAAGACTGTGTGCAGCTGTGTTACTGGGAGACAGAGATCTAATTGGAGAGAGCAGTTCACCCATGCAGGAGTGGATAAGACGAGTGGGTGAGGAGGGGGGCACCTTCCTCAAACCCTTGCACCGCGGCAAGATCCTCAAGGCTGGAAGGGTGGCCTGGATGTGAAGAGCATAAAAGCCAGAGATTAGCCACAAAGTAAGTATCTGCACACTTACAGGACTTAGCCCCACAAAGCATGGGTCAAGGCGGCTGTGAAAGTAGTTCATCAAAACCTCTGACTATGTGCACCAAGGACACAGCCCTGGGAGAGGGCCCTGCCCTCCCGCAGCTTCCACTGCATGGGGAGAATGATTCGCACAGCAAGATGGTATATCACACCCAGTGTTGACACCTAAGGACCAAAGGAGGCACAGTCCTGATGTCACGGGAACCCAGGGTGCTGCTGTGGGCGTGGGCAGTTGGGGAGGGAGAACAATTGGTGCTTTTGAACTGGGTTGCAGAAAGAGTTGTGAGTCAGAGAGGTAGAAGAAAAAGATAGAAGAGGTGGCCCTGGTGATTCTGGGACATCCATGGAACCCCTGCAAGTGCCCGTATTACTCTCTTGCTTTTTCCATGTGAACAGCAACATTACATGTAAAAGAATATGACATGAAAAAAAAAAAAAAGGCAGGTGCCAAGCAGGGCTTTTAGAATTCCTTTAAGAAGCAATTCTAGAGTCATTCTGACGTTCTGTTACTTCTGAATGGAGACTTGCTCTCTCAAAGCAGAAGATAGGAACAAAGATGAAAATGCAGGCACTCTTCATGATCGCAGCCCTTCTGTGACCAGGACACGTGGCACATCGTTCTCTGGAATCTGAGAAATGCAGTGACATCACCCGAGATCTGAACTCACTTCAGGCGCTATGACTATTTTCAAAGGAATTTTTTGAACATCTTCATAGGGGAAGGTTTCAGGCGAGGAATGAATTGTTTAAGAAATTCATCGTTAAGCACCAACACAAAGTCATTCATGAGTCAGCCTTTGATCTGCCATATTCCCAGTTCTGACCTCAACATTATCATGTGGACAGAAGGAAAAGAATAGGAATAATATGAGATGAGGAAAACATCTGTAAGCATCAGAGACCCCTGAGATCTTTCCTGAAAATGCTGAATGGTTTCCACTTTCTTTTGTTTTTTGAATTTTGTTGAGGAGATGTGTTGTTGTAAATCATAAATGTAGTAACCATATGGTATGCCCCTGATCCTAATCCAGAATCACCCCCATCACCCCCACCCCAGTCTCTTGATTCTTCTTTATTTCCCCCATAACAGGTATAAATGTATACATATACACACACATATGTATGATTCTTCATTTTCCAGAATTAAATAATTGCATAAGTATTATTCGGCTTCTCAGAGGAATACAGAGTAAGATACATTGTTGACACCCCTCCTAAGTCCCTCCTTGTCATCTCCCCAACTTATCTACGGTTCCCCTAGATTATGTGTTGCTTTGACTTTGGTGAGTCTAGTGCATGAGCTGACCTTTCACCCAAGCCTGGATTTTGCTCTATACTCCACAAATGAGGGAAAATATTTGATCCTTGAGTCTCTGGGTTTGGCTAATTTCACTCAGCATAATTTCTTCCATTGCCATCCATTTACCTTCAAATACCATAATATCATAATAACTGAGTAGAACTCCATTGTTCTCTGTTGTAGAACTCCATATGTATATATACCAGAGCTTTTGGATCCATTCATCTAGTGAGGG
>PVKS010050932.1:0-11608 GCA_004027875.1 Aplodontia rufa | reverse complement strand
GCAAAGGAATGTGGCACACGTGCAATTCCAGCTACTTTTAGGATAAGGCAGGAGGATCACATTTCCAAGCCAGCCTGAGCAGCTCAGGATCCTCAAATTTCAAAATAATAAAAGAACATGCAGGGATGTAGTTCAGTTGTAGAATACCCCTGGGTTCAATGTCCAGTACTGCAACAACAACACGGGAAGAACAAGGACATCAACATCAACAACAACAGAACCTGTTCATTTGCCAAATGAAGAAAAAGAAGAAATTGTACCAGTAGAAATCTGAAAGTAGGTCAAGGTCAAATGTTTTATAGCTCAGGCATCTTCCTCACATTAACCTTGAAAGTCTCTGGTTTAAGTCCTTATATTCTCCCTGTATTACGTAGCATAGAAAATAGAAAGTATTTTCTTTTTCCCATATTGTTATTCTTTCATTCAAGGCTTCACTGGGGGAAGGATTGTAGATTCCTTTACTCTAAAGAGTCAGCTAAGTTAAAAACTGACAAACACTCACAACAAGGGAGTACCTCAAAAAAATAGATAAAAAAACTTCAGAGTATTTGCTCCTTAGCTTAGTGACTAATGAATGGAACATACACTCTATTTATATATTTTATTTTTGTTCAGGCACAAAGATTAAGATAAAGAAGTCATGCAAAATGAATACCTTTCCATTCCATACAACAGAACCAGAGAGCATAGTAATCTTCCATGAAAATGATTGTAATGTATACTATTCTTAATTCACTATATTTAATAAGGGAAAGAAGGGTAAAGAAGTTAAGAAAATATCTATGATAACTAAAAAGTATGGTATAAATGGTACTAGAAACTACTCATTTGCATCAGTTTATTTCCAGGAATTGGTTCTAAAAACTATGCTATATAAGTTTTAGAAACAGAATTTGTAAAAGAACCTGAAGATACTTAGTGTTAAAGAGAATTACCTGCAGAAGTTTGAAATTGCTTTCATATTCTATGATTCAATATAATCTTGACCCAATTTGCTTTTGAACGGGAGTTCAAGAATTTATGTCTGAACTACCTTACAAAGAATATTTTATATTTCTTAAGAGAGAGCGTGAGAGGGTGGTGCGGTGGCTGGTTGGTTACAGCGCTTGCCTGGCATGCATGAACACACAGGTTGAACCCCAGCACCACACACACAACAAAGTCTTGGAGCACTGAAAGCCACATTAAAAAATAAGTAAAATTGATTTTCTCCCTCTCACTGTCCCCAGGCCAGGAATATTTATATTTCAATTCTGGTTTTATGGTAGTAGTAATGCTATCATTAGTAAGGATAACTTATAGTGGAAAAAAATCTCCATAATTCTGCAACATGATGGATTACATACTTGCTTCAGGCACTTGAATGGATTTTGGACTGGTTACAAACTCCCCCTTGACATCAATACCATCTTCTTTTTTACCTCTAGTCTTTGTTGCAGAGTTTCTGGAACTCAGCTTCCAGGCTAGTCCCTTAAAAATAAAAAGAATCATGATTTAATTCAGCATGATGGAGTAATAAGTGCCTCCTCACTTCAATTCCTCCCATGCATGCAATGAATGAACATCTACACATGTGTCATTCCCTCCAAGACAAATCCCGAAAGTAGTTGAGATAGTCCTACCTAAGAAAACGCAGAGAAAATAGCCACTTGTATTTGTGTAGAATGACTAGAGATGCACTCTCTTCATAAACACCACACAGGACATAGCATCTTACAGTTAAGAGGGAGCACCCAACTCTTAGCTCCTCCCAAAAGGAGAACACATATACTGCTCCTCTACTTTTATTTTTCCCACTCTGAGGGATTACTCTCTAAATCACATTTTAAATTCAGCAACATGTCAATGTCTCCTGAGTCAACATATTAAAGCAAAATGTTTTCAACAGTCATGGGATACCAATCCCCTCTCTGGAAATTCAGTGCAGAGTGAGCAGGCAATAATGGCCAGCTCCCTGTTGTTCCATGGAAGAGATTTTCTATACACTTCTCACCTGCTGCTTTAGGACTGGGTTAATGAATTTACCCTCCATATAGGCGATAGTGGTACAGGTAAATAATAGGCAGCCACTAGCAGACATGGACATATGGCAACTTCCCTTGCCTTCCCCACCAATCACAGTTCTGGAGATTAAATCAGGTCTTTGAATTCTCCCTGCGTAGAGTTTGTACATATATCAAGTGGACACCTTCAACAGTTCTCACTCAAGGAACCATCCACTGAAACACCCTATTTTGTAAGTCAATAGTGACCTTCATTTGTGAGACCCCCCTGACTACAGTGAGGGGAATACCCCTTTAGAGATATCACGTGTCCCGCAAAAACTCATGTGTCAGACAAAGAAAGAATGCCAGGAGGTAATATAACTAAGATTAGGAGTGCTGTGACCTAATCAGTGGATAAATCTCTGATATGGGCTTTCTATGAGAAACTGCAGAAAGGCCGTTGGTTACTAGAGAAAACAGGCCCACTGATTGCTGTACAACTGCGTTTTATGTTTTGCCCCTGATGAGTGGAGCTGGCTCTACTACCTGATTACTAAACTGAGATGCTTTCCTTTTCCATTATTTTCTGCCAAGATTTTGTACCTCATCTCTGGCCCAGAGCTATGGAGTTGGCCAATTAAGACTAAACCTCTGGAACTAAAGAAAAATTAACCTTTCCTCATTTAAGTGCTTCTTCCCAGTCTTTTGGTTGTGATGATAAAAAGCTGACTAAAAAATAAAGTAATTGTGGTGGGTATATGCATGCGCATATGAAACCCAGTCTCCATTAAACTAAATAGAATTAGCCACATAGGCACATGAAAACACCCCATGATCGTACATGTAGGTGGAAGCAAAAAAAAAAAAAAAGTTGAATGCACCAAAGGACACATTCAAATTAACAACATTGAATGATGATTACTTAACAATACTTGTGGTAAGTGGAAATTTGCAGAAAAGTGGAGGCTTCAGGTGCTCTTATGATGCTCATAGAAACAATGATATTGCAGCCTTTGAAGGTAAATGGATGGCTATGGAAGAAATTATGCTGAGTAAAATCAGCTTAACCCAGAGAACTAATGGTTGATTGTCTCCACTCATCTGTGGAGGTTGGGACTAGACCCTGGCCAGTGAGAAAGTTGGTCTATTATCATGTGTTAAATCCAGATAAGATGTAATGCTATACAACATAATCCATTTTTAGAGATATTGTGGGAAGGAGAAGGGAGGGATAAGGGTGAATATTTGGGGGGGCAACTCCTGGGGGTAACTGTAATATCCAGAATCTATACACATTTTATATTATTTTGTTAAAAACTTGTATGGTTGTTCAAAAATAAAAAAAAATTTAAAAAAATGAAACATGTGAAAGGATAGAATAACTATGTGAATGTCTACAGTAATCATTTCACTCTGTTTATTCTCATCAAAACTTCATTTTTTCATGTCAGTTTATATGATGAAAATAAAGGATTCCAAGGGTTATAACTTATATGGAAAAACACATGGTACGAATTCAGGAATGGTACTATTCACTACATGTTGTGAAAAATGAAACCCATAGGATTCAGTAATAATTCAGTAGTTCCATGATATGCATTACCTAGTGTATTGTAACCCATAACCCATAACAGAATGACTCTGTTACCCTTGCTGCCACCAACCCCAACAAAGAATCAAACAATATATTTCAAATATTAGTTTTTACCGTAAGATGTCCTTTAGTCAAATTAGTACCCTCTTTTACACTTAACTGTTGTTTTACTCACCATATGAAACCAGTGATTTTGGGAACTCTCCGGCTAGATTTTGAATCTAAAGTTGAAATTACTTCTCATGCTAATACTCAGGTGTTGGAACCTAGTATGTTACATGGCAAGAGTAGGCACCAATAAACACTGAGTGAAAAAAGTCTTGGTAATGCCTCAACTCAGTAAGTGGCATCAAACCTAAATAAAAAGCTTCTGTAGAGGGAAGGTAACAAGAGTTGACAGATTCTGCAAAATGGGAGAAAATAATTTGCAAGCTATTATTCTGACAAGGGATATTAATCCACAATGTATAAAGAGCACTGGAAACTCAACACCAAAACAAAACAAACAAACCACTAAATACATCAAAAGACCAAATCCATAAATGGGTGAAAGAAGAAAATGGACATTTCACAAAAGAACAAACATAAATGATTAACAAATATATAAAAAGTGTTCAACATCCAAAGCCACCAGAAAAATTAAAATCAAATCTACATTGGGACTTCACCTCACTTCATTCAGAATGCAAGAATGCCCTATGCAATAATAAAAGTAACAATAAAAGCAAGAAGGGAGGAGGGGGGAGGGGGAAAACTACCCTTATAACTCCTTGGTGGGAAAACAATTATTATAACCACAGTGGATATCAGTATGGAGGGTCCTCAAATTCCTAAGAAAGGAACCTCCATATGATGCAATAACTAGGCAGTAATCATAGGCAAGTAGGGTGTGACTTGAACATATGGGAATCGTGGGACATGCCCTGGGCCTTTACATTTTTTCCAGGGTGAGGAGAGATTTCTCTGCTTCCTGATGGTCATGTCCTAAACAGCACTCACCCGTCATGCTATTTCACTCTGATTTCTTCCTCTTCTCTGGCACAGAATAATGGAGTCAGCCATTTATGGACTGAAACTTCTGAAACCGTGAACCCCAATAAACTTTTCCTCCACTGCGTTATTTCTGGTGGGTCTGTTGGTCACAGCAGCAAAAATCCTGACTAAAACACCAGGTGTTCTTTGGACAGACACAGCATTTATGACTTGGTTTTCAAGTTTATGAAAGAGGTTAACATTCCAATGTAAAAAGGCCTCAAAATGTGGTTATTATATGATTGTTAGAAGTGTGTTAATTTGTGATGCTATACAGGCTAGTTTAAAAAGTTTCTTCCATTTCTAATGCAATGAATAAAATATCTCATACATAATTAAAATGAAGTTAAACATCCTAGTACAGACAGACCTGGAGATTAAAGTTTCAAAGTCCCACAAACTAAGTGTCCAGGGGAAAGGAAACTTTCTTTCTAGCAAGAGAAAGACAAAATCGTAAACTATGCTCTCTTTCTCAAACAATGTGCAGGAAATGTTTGAAATCTTTGCCCAATGTTATCTTTTCTACTGTGACAGGTGATGTCTTGATGCATGGCACACATATAATACACCATACAATACACCATATCCACACACATTTTTCTTGCCCTTCCCTTCACCTTGATCATCAGGTTGTCTTTCAATTTCTCTCTCCGGAACAGGTGTCCTATTCTGACTCTCCCTTGATGGCTCAGCTTCTTGAGGTGATTCATCACAGGACTGCTGGTTCTGTTGGGAGTATGTGGGTAAAAATTAAAACCTGGGGGATAGCACAGGAACTAACGTAAATATCCACAATAAATTGATATCAGTAATATTCATGAATGTTAAAGGCTTTTTATAAACTGATTCTATACACTTATTATTTATTATTTCTAGTTCAACACAATTTTACATATTTGAGGGACTATTGCTACATATTCATATACTTATTTTTACACAGGCTTCTCTTCCCATTGTGAGGTCACTCCCAATTCAGTTAACTGTAATGATTTTGTAGGGATTTTAACCTAGGTTGGGTAGGATGTGTGCAATCTATTGTTAATAGGAATCAGAAGGAAATCATCAGGAATTATTCCTGAAAATATAAGAGCATTGGTCCAGGTCAGAACAGCAAAGAATCCACCTGGATCAATGCTTCTTTGATGTCACCACATATAAGCATGGAAATATATTATCATTTTCTATGAAATGAACAGTATTTCTCAACAATAAGCTCATAATAACAGAAAATATCAGATATGAAAGTACTTAAGACTACAGGCTCAACAGAATGAACATATTCTTATTCATCCTTTCTTACTCTACATTTAGTTCTTGGTCCTTGTTTTCTTCTCATATTTCACACTTCAACCTAAAGAATGTGATTTGAAGTATGTATTTAAGAGGCTACCATATCTGACCATTTTATGGACCCTAGATAACCTGTAGTATCTTAAAATGTAGAAAATGTTTCAAAATAAGTCCTGGGGTGATTGTAACTCAGAACAGTTCCCCAGTGTTTGTAGAGCCTTTATTTTGTCGAGGTGACAGAGAAATTTCCTTAAGGCAAACGGCAAGAGACAAAGTATATTTTGGATGAGGTGTAGTTGGAAAAGTGGATTTTGTATTCTGGAGACATGTACAAAAATATTCCTTGAGAATTAAAATTTGAGAGCCAATTTTATATATCACACTCACTGCAATAAAGCTCATGTTTCTCTGTAACAACTTTTGCTGGAATGCATACTTTCTTTAATATCCTCATGAGACCTCTATGCCATTTTGGTGCCATGCATACCACAGTTGAGATGATGAGATTCACATTACTAGGTACCCCACTCAGTGGTTTTCCACACATCTCTGGGACAGTGATAACCACACATTGTCCCCTTACTTCCATGTCTCTTCCTCACTGCTTGTCCTCCTCCCCCACAGTGCCACCACCGAGTACTGAGGAATCTGTCCTGAGGACAGGGGAGACACCTGCACAACTCGAATAACTCTATTACAGCATTCTCCACTCGCCCCCTCCATGTATACACCCATCTTCATCCCAGGCTGCCTTACTCTCTCATCCCAGCCCCTTCATAATTCCACATGACCATGGCAGTGGTGCCACCCATGAGAATCATGGCCACTTCCTGATCCTTCTTTCTGAGCTCTCAGCCTAATCCCATAGTAGTATTGCTTCACGCTCCAGGACACTTGAACTTTGGACAAGGCTGATCTAACGACCAATCTGCTGTTACTTACCAGGAGGAATCAAGAGGAACAAAAGAAAGACAGAAAGAAGGAGGGACCGACCCGCCTCAGCACAGCTCCAGGCCCAGAAGACAGCGGTGCAGTGCGCTTGTGCAGTAACACATGCTCTCAGCACGGAGCATGCACCCTGAGTTGGATGCTGAAGTGGGGGCGGGGCTTTTCCTGCCTCCGATGAAGTTCTTGTTTTGCATAATGAGATCCTTGCACACCTCCCTTCCGTACTTTTCCTGAAGTATCTTTTTTCTCTACTAGGACCTTAGAGACTATAACCTTAGAGATAGGTTATCTTTAGGGAACAACGTGTTTCAGAGTGACCCACTTCGAAATCAAAACTTTTTTGTTACTTGAAATTTATGCTGTTATCTCTTTGCTGTTTTTCTTTAATTGGTGGTACTAGGTTTTTAGCACTCTAGCACACTTCTGCTCATCTACATTCGCAGCATTACAACAAAAAAACATTTTAAATGTAAATGACGGGAATAACTTTGTTTATTCATTTTTATGTAGTTCTCTGACTCAAACCCAGTCCAAGGGATTGAACACACGCTAGGCAAGTGTTCTATGGAACTACAAATGAAGGTCCACCAAACTTTGTTTTATTTCATTTAAGAGATACATAATATTAAGTTTCATTTTGACATAATTATTGAAGCATGGAATATAATTTGCTTTAATATAGTCCTCCTTACTTCTTCTTTCTTTCCTTTCCTCCCTCACCTGTTACCTTTTCTCTACTCTATTGATGATGATTCTATTTACTTATTTATTGTTTTTCACATTAATGTTGTGTGGTTACTCATAAAGTTGAGATTCACTGTGATATTTTCATGTGTGTATATAGGAAAATTTGATCAGATTCTTTCTACTGTTCATCCCTTTACCATCTCTCTCCCTCTCCTGTAATCTCCTTCCTCTACTCCTCTCATCTCTTTTCTTTTTGGATGGAATCCCCCATTTTTCTTTTTATTGAATTTTGTGGGGTATTTTTTAGTCCAATAGATTTATTTTATGTTTTTAACTCAAAATAGTCTTATATATTGGAGGGACTCTTTGTGCCACTTTCAGGAACATATGGATATTGACAAAGTGAGTTAAGACTGATCCAGTCTATAGTCTCCCTGCTTTGACTACTTGCCCTTCTGATGCTTCCCCTAATTTATCCCCATGTTAGTTGGGCTTCTCATGGAAATTGAAGGTTCCTAACTTATTTGATAATTCCCTGCTCTCTCCCTCAAGCTGCATTGATAACACTGCTTATCCCTCCCTCCCCTACCTTTCCCCTTCCCATCTCCCCCAAGGTCATGGTCATGATTCCCCTGCTCATGTAAAAATTCGCCTATGTTGAGATTATCATTTAGCTTAGCTAACTTTCACTCTGTCTTATGTTGTATTCTAGTTTCCTCTC
Organism: Aplodontia rufa; assembly: GCA_004027875.1. Lineage (NCBI taxonomy): Eukaryota > Metazoa > Chordata > Mammalia > Rodentia > Aplodontiidae > Aplodontia > Aplodontia rufa. The sequence goes on along the minus strand of PVKS010050932.1, from coordinate 3,351 downwards.
CCTTAATCACCTTGCTTTACTCCACTCATCTATTTTCTGTTTCCTTGAAATCCCTCCAGTTTTCTTTTTCTTTTCTTTTTTTTAAAGAGAGAGGGTCAGTGAGAGAGACAGAGAAAGAGAGAAATAACTTTATTTAGTTTTTCACATGGCCTTAGTTGCTCCAACACTTAGTTGTGTACGTGGTGCTGGGGTTTGAACCTGGGTCCTCCTGCTTACCAGGAAAGTGCGAAAACTGCTGAGTCACCGCTCCAGCCCCGTTTCTTTTTCTTTTTAATTTTTTTTTGATCAGCTTCCCCACATCAGAACATACAGTCTACCTTCGATTTTCTGGGTTTGGATTATTTCAAGTAGCATGATGATCTCCAGTTCCATCCATTTACCAGCAAGTGCCATAATACCATTCTTCTTTGTCACTATGTAATACTCCAATATGTAAAATAACACAATTTTTTGTCCTTAATTTGTTGATTGCTACTGAAGTTGGTTGGATAGCTTGGCCAGTGTGAATTGTGCTGCCATAAAGCTTGATTTGGCCCAGAAATTTTTATACTTATTGTTACACAGTATCACCAAATTACCCATGGAAGCCTCAACCTGGAGATCCTACTGCCTCTGCCTTCGTAGTCACTGTAATAACAAGATTGCATCTCCTTGCCCATATTTTTGTGCACATTTTGAAATGGCATTTCTGGTGCGGGGTTTGTTGGTTTTTTTTTGTTTGTTTGTTTGTTTTCTTTTTTTTGGGTGCTCTTCTAGTCTTTTCATTTCATTGTATTTTCCCACTTCTGTAGCATGGAGGCATTCATGTGTTTGCTTTTGGGAAGTACATTTTGTGTGTTTAAGCCCTTAGACTTGTAACAGATTCCCATGTATCGCCTGTCATCATTCAAACAAGATATGGGGTCAAAACTATCCTTACATATTGGTCCTGGGATTTTAGGCTAAGGCTAATATTTCACCATGTACACCAGTGTTGATCAAGTACAGACAAGAATCATCCCCAAATATCAGCCCAATCACATAAGCCGAAGCAGACATTTTTGTGTAATGCTGTGATGGAGCAGAGGAACTAAACAGAAGAACCAGTTTCTAAGTGGTGGAAAGACTTAAAGGATATTTATTCTGATTTTGAAGTCTATTGTAGGAGGAGATTATTTAAGGTGGAGGTAGGAAGTTAAAATTGGGAAGGAATTGTGATGTTATGTTTTAGGGTTGGTGGAAAGAAAATATCTGTTTTTTTCTAGCTTTTTTGGGGAAAGAGCATGAGGGAGAGGGAGGGAGGGAGAGAGAGAGAGAATGAGTTACTTTTTATTTTTTCATCTATTTTTGTTTTTCCTTCACTTAGTTGTGTGTGGATCTCCACATTTGGCCCAAAACACAGGAGATCAAAGGTGCCTGTTGACCCTTCTGCCTGTGAGTTCTCATCTGTGGAAACAATGCATACCATATCAAAATACACATCTTTCTGGAGTTGAAAGTTGTATTTCATCAGCTGTTACACATTCGGTGGAAGCTCTAAAGGACCCCATAGCAAAGATGGCTGTTTCGTGTGAAGACACTGAATTCCCAAGGAGGTGTACAGAATTGTCTTCTAACATTTATTTGTAAATATTTTCATTGTATAATTGATTTACCAGTGAGACTTTTATAACCTTTACTAGTTTCCAAACTGTTGTTTGCAATATGGTTAGCAAATGTTAAGAGACCATACATGAAATAGAAATATTGGACAGCTTTGTATTCCTCTTATCATGGGAAATGTCTATAAAATGTATGTAATATATATACATGTATATTTGTATACACAATTGTGTATAATATGTATGTATTATTGCAAGATGTTTATATATCATAGTTAAAAGCATCATTCATATATTATTTTTCATGTCTCTACTGTTGGGGTCTGACCTTTGGTCTGACCTCCACTCCGTTTAATCAGCTGCCCTGGAGCGATCTTGTTACTATTTGTATAAAATCCTTCAGGAGGGGCTGCTAGGTCGTGCTTTGTTTTACAAAAGGTCAAACAGGGTGGGTCAGAATGTATCAACTACAGAATGTTCCTAACTTTTGTCTGTACTGAAATCTACATAACACCTGGCAACTCCCTTAGAATGATTATTGATTCCTTGGCTGTCTCCCCTCCTCCTCTATAAAAACCCGTGTGCCTTAATAATAAATGGATTCTGAGCTGCCATCAGCTGCGTGTGGTTGCCTCGTTTCCCCGGCTGGGAGGGAAGGGGTCCCCGGATGAGGGGGGACCTGGGTTCCAGCCGTTGGCACTCACCCTCCTCCTGATCGGCCCCCAGGGGACAATCCAGCCCCCCACATCTACCTAAGAAATTCCAAGACCCAGAAAATTGCAAGAAAATCAGCAAAACTGATATATAAAAAATGACCATTTCACTGTACCATATTGAATGTCAGCAATAGCATAATCACAATTTTCTAAAAAGAAATATGTGTGCTCATTAAATAAAGTAAAGGTTGTTTTACTTTTCATTTTACCATCATGAGATCTTAGAAATACGCATATTGCTTTATAATTTGAACTGTGGGGAAAATTTTGGGTCCTTGGTTTCTGCCATTGATCTTTTTCTTTGGTTACAACTGAAAAATTTTTACTTCAATATTTTCATTGAGAGTGTTTTCATAAAAAATGTGTCCAAATTTTTCTTATTGGATCATGAATAATTTCTATGATTGTGTTCTTCCAAGATTGTTGATGACTTTCTATTTTTTCTTTCTTTAAAAAATACTAAATGTGAAATGATAATTAAATTTATTTATGGGTAAAATTGAATGTTCTTACACGTGTGTGTGTGTATATATATATATATATATGATTTTAATTTTTCTTTAAAAATGTAAAACAATAATTGAATCTATACCATGACATTTACAACCAAATGGATAGAGATGGAAAAAAATATGCTGTGTGAAGAATCCCAAACTCAGAGACTTAAGGGTTGAATGTTTCCTCTTGTATTGTATGTGGAAGCTAGAGTAAAATCTAGGACAGTTTGAAAGTTAGTAAAGCTCAAAAATAAAGTCAATCCAAGTGAATTTTTACATAAACAGGTGTAACCATAACTATGAAGCTGGGGGAGAGCAGGTGGGCAGGGAGGAAAGGGAGAGATTAGGGTGAGTGATCAATGTAGCTGGAGGGAGGGATTAGGGGTGTTATCAATGCAGCTGGGAACCCTTGATTATCAAGAGAAGATCAACTACATATAGGCAGGCAAAGAAGATAATAAAATTCAAAAATTAATACACATGTATAGGCTTAGTTCTATCTATAACATGTGGGTACAGAGAGTGGTAGAAGGCAGGGAACCCTGGACTAGGATCAGC
>PVKS010050931.1:0-11359 GCA_004027875.1 Aplodontia rufa | reverse complement strand
CCTCTGTCTGAGGTATAGCAGGCAAAAATTCTCTCCCATTCTGTAGGTTCTCTCTTGAGACTCTTGATTAAATCCTTAGCTGTACAAAACCTTTTTAGTTAATAGGATTGCTAATATTTTATTTTATTAAGCATTTTTGCATCCATGCTCAACAGGAAAGTTGGTCTATAGTTTTCTTTCCTTGATATATCTTTGTCTGATTTTGGTATCAGAGTAATATTGTCTTTATAGAATGAATTTGGGAGTGTTCCTTCCCTTTCAGTTTTATGGAATAATTTGAAGAAGATTGGTGTTAGTTCTTTAAAGCCCTGTTAGAATTCAGCTGAGACTCCACTGGTCCTGGGCTTTGTTGGAAGGTGAAGAAAAAATGATAAAAAACAAAAATCATATGAATATATATTCTTGAACCCATCAGCATAATAAGAACACACACACACACACACACACACACACACACACACAAAAGCATACAATAGAGAAAGTAAAAATAAATTAAAAAGGAAAAAATAGGAAAGAATTCTTAATAAGAAATGAGGGCCTTATCTCTGCTGAGGTGGTCAAAACCGTCAACAAGGATGGATATTCACTCCCTATGTTGTTGCGCCCTTCTCTTGTGCTTATTTTTGGCCTATGCATCCCTTGGATCAAGGTTGAGTGGTTGTTAAACTTGACTTTGTGTTTCTCACTGAGCTGCCAGCTGGGGTGGCCTGGAAGGACAGCAGGTTATAGTACCTCTCGCTGTCTCATCTCATAGCACGTGGTAGGACAGGCTGGGAAGTGCTGACAGTTGGAGTTTGGTCTGGATAGGGTAGGAGTTGCCCTCCTACAGTGGGGGCAGGTGTAGAGTTCTAAGTGGGAAGTGCCAGCAGCTGGGTTTTAGTTCTGACCCTTTGTTGTAGTCAGCATTTTGTTGCTGCAACTAAATGATCCAGCAAGAACAATCTTAGGAGGAAAAATTTATTTGAGGTCTCACAGTTTCAGAGGTCTTAGTCCACAGAAGGTTGACTCCATTTCTTGGGGCTTGAGATGAGGCTGAACAGCATGGTGGAAGGCATGGTTCCAGAGAGCAGAAAGAGATTCTGCAACAGATGTAAAATATATACCCCAAAAGCACGCCCCTGTGACCCATCTCCTCCAGCCACACCCTACCAGCCTATAGTTACCAGTTAATCCCTGTGGCTCTTATAACCCACCCAATTATTTCACCTCAGCCTTCCTGGATGGTCTCACACAAGGTTATGGGAGATACCTTTCATCTAAGCCATAACACACTCCTTTGGAACTTCGTTGGTGGACATTTACTTGAGAGACAGTAGTTCTACAGCCCTGTTGCTGGACAGTTGCTCATTTCTGCTGGACATCTGGGTCTCAGGGATTTGTAGAATAGAAAATTTTACTCCTTTTCACTTCCCAAGTCTTTTGTATTTGCCACTCTTGTTAAGATCATCTGAGATTAGATTTATTACTTTATTAAGAGCATCTGAGATTAGATTTATTACTTTTGACTCTAAGAACAAAAATTTATTTTATTTTTTCTTAACTATTCCTTTTCCACATATCTCCATTTTCTAAATGAATTATATTTTCAATTGTAATTTTTCCTAGCTATATTGAGATATAGTTCACAAATAAAAATATATATATCTAAGGTACACAATATGATGATTTTACATACATATATACTGTGAAATTATTATCACAATCTAATTGACATGTCTTCACTTCACATTACTATAATTGTGCTTGTGTGCATGTATGTGTGTGTGTGTGTGTGTGTGTGTGTTGAAAACACTTAAGATTTACATCCTTAGCAAATTGGAAGTATAAAATTGAGTATTATTCACAATATTCATCATGCTGTACATTAGAGCACCCCAAAAGGGAGTCCTGCTCTTCTACACAAACTGTATAGCTAAAAGTTTGTACACTGTGAACTACTTTTCCCCATCCCTGATAACGACCATTACAGTCTTTGCTTTTAAGATATCAAGTATTGTAGATCCCACATATAAGTGAAATTCACACAGTATTTGTCCTTTTGTGTCTGTTTTTCTTATTTTAAACAGGAAGAGAGAGAATGAGTGAGAGAGAAAGAGAGAATTAATTCTATTTAATTTTTCATGTGGCCTTTGCTTTGCTGACACTTAGTTGTGTATGTGGTGCTGGGGTGTGAACCCCATTTCTTGCACATGCCAGGCAAGTATCATACCTCTGAGCCACCACTCCAGCCCCAGACTTATTATTATTTAGCAAAATACTTTCCAGGTTCATCTGAATTGTTGCAAATAGCTTAATTTCTTCTTTTCTAATGTCTAAATAAGATTCCATCACATGTGTGTACATGTGTATATATGTACACATATAAGTATATATATATATAAAATATTTTATTTATGAGTATCTATTAACAGACATTTAAGTTGTTTCATATCTTGGCTGTTGTCAACAGTCCTTTAGTGAACATAGGAATGTAGGTACCTCTTTGAGATACTGATTCCATGTTGTCCTTCAGATGCATGCCCTGAGGTTGGATTGCTGGATCATATGGTAGTTTTTCTTTTAATAGTTTGAGGAAATTCCATGTTACTTTCCATAATGACTGTACTAATTTACAGTCACATCATCAGGGAAAGTGATTCTGTTCCCCCACAACACTGCCAACACTTGTATTCTTTCACCTTGTTGATAGTAGTCATGGCAGTAGATGTGAGGGGGTATCTCACCTGACTATGGTGGAGAAAGGCTATAATCAGCTTATAGCGCCATTTCGGATTGGAAGTTGGACCAATGCCAGTGGGCTTGCCTCAGAGGGCAAGGGAAGGCTTGTCTTCTTAGAAGGATCCCAGAAAAAAGTCCTGGAAAACAACCAAAAATTGGATACCTGTTATTCTACACAACCATCCTTAGCATCTGACGCATGAGTGGAATGTAGTTTCAGCAATATGTATTTTTTGTGGTACTAGGGATTGAATCCACAGCCCTGCACATGCCAGGAAATGCCTTATCACTGATCCATTTACCCAACCTGATTTATTTCATTTTGAGACAGGGTCTCACTGAGTTACCTGGGTGTGGAACTTGCAATCATCCTGCCTCAGCCTCCTGAATAGCTGAGATTACTGGCATGAGTCACTGCACCTGGCCTTCAGCAATATTTAACTCAGACACATCTATTTCAATATGATTCATACTAGTAAATCTATAATTAATTCTACTCTATACCAGCCTTTGATGACTGTCCTTTTGGTGTCAAAGTCTGAGCATCAATCATGAAATTAATCTTCAACATCCAGATTTTAAATATTTTTAATTTTCCTTTCACTGGGCAATTGATGAGTATTTCAGTCTGAAGAATTTCACCTTTCTTTTGAACACCTCTTATAATTTATACTTTGGGAAGATATCTTTTGTCATTTTCTTGTTCGTTTCCCCTTTTCCCCTCTCATGTTTCTGTGATTTTTAGTTAGAAGATAATGCTGTTCTGCACCTGTCCTCCATGTCACTTCACTTTTCATTTAATTTACTATTAGCAGCTTGTTCTGTTAGTGATCCACCCAGACTCCAAGTACAAATTTTTTTTAGCATACACTCAACTGCTACCTAAATTACAGCTAATGATTTACAACTGAAACCTCTTTAGAGCATTTCTTCGGCACTTGGAGCTGCATTGTTGGAGTATGACCAGCAGTCAACAACTAACCAATGTAGGAAGACATATAAAGTACAGGTCTTTGGTCTCAAGGTAAGATAAACTAGTGAAATTTGCTTTTCAGGGTGCTTAATGTAATAGAATGATGCTGGACACCATTCGGATTCATATTCCTGCTTGACTTTTCTTCTTTCTTTTTCCTTTACAGGTTTTGTTGAGAGCACTCCCTTTATAAATATCTTCATGTGAATCCTTGATTAGGTTCTGTTTCTATAGAATTCCATGGCCTCTTCATCCTTTCACAATGTGTTCCTGGGAAATTTCTTGGTTGCCTCTCTCAGGTTACTTCTGTCTTTTCCGGAGTTATTGGACAATGAGGCATAGCTATGCTTCTTTTCCATTATTCTAGTTATTAATTTTTTCATTTGAATTTTTATTGGTCCATTACAGTTCTACATAATGATGGGATTTATTATCACGTTCATAGATGCACACAATACAACAATGTAATTTGGCCAACATCCCTCCCTTCCAGCACTCTCCCCCTTCTCCCATACCCTGGTCCCTTGCTCTTTTTCTAGGGTATATATATTTATTCTGATGTACCCAAGTATAGTGACATAATTTTTATACCTATGAAGAACATTCTTTTTAAGAAAAAGAGAGGGAAAGTGAAGAGAGATTCAATTTTATTTAGTTTTTCATATGGTTTTCATTGCTCCAAAACTTCATTGTGTATGTGGTGCTGGGGTTCAAACCTGCATCCTTGCGAATGCCAGGCAAGCGCCATAACCACTGAGCTGCCGCTCCAGCCCCAAAGAACATTTTAAAAACTATATGTAATAATAGTACATACAATGAGATACTTAAGAGCGCTTGGAGTGTACCTTGTGTTAACTCAATTCTAACATTTCCACTTCCCCTCCCTTTCTCCCATACCCTGTTCTTTTTAGATATATTTGACAATAAGATAAAACATTACAACATTTATAAAAGCATGCAGTATAACTTATTTGAATTCAGGGCCTAGTATCCCTACACCTGCCTTCCTTCTCTTTCCTGTGCTAGTCTACTGGTCTTTCTGTTATTTACTAAATAGCTTTTATAAAAGTGACATATATATATTATATATACATATAATATATATAATATATAATTCACTACATGTTGATTATATATATGATTCACTATGATATATTCATATAAGAACAAGAGAAAGTTAAGTCTGATTCCTTCCATTAATTTTCCCTATTTCATTCCTCTTTCCTCCATTTCCTTCCCCTTTGACTATTCTTCTGTTCTTGTCCTTATTTCGTTTATCAGAGAGAATCTTCAACCTTTGGTGTTTGGAGACTGGCTTATTTAACTTAGAACAATATTGTCCAGTTTTATTCATTTGCCAGCAAATAGCATAATGTCATCCTTCCTTGTGGCTGAATAATTCTCCATTGTGTGGATATGCCACAATTTCTTTATCCGTTCATCAGTTGAGGGGCACTTTAGTTGGTTCCATAGCTTAGCTATTGTGAATTGAGCTGTTATAAAATTGATGTGGCTGCATCACTGTAGTATGCTGCTTTCAGGTCCTTTGGATATATACCAGGGAGTGGGATTGCTGGGTCAAATGGTGAATCTGTTTTTTGAGGAATCCCCAAAGTGCTTCCCAGAGTAGTTGTACCAATTTGCAATCCTACCAGCAATTTATAAGTGTATCCCTTTCCCTACAACTCTGCCAACATTTGTTTGTATCCTTTATTATTACCATTCGAACTGGAGTGAGGTGAAATCTCAGTGTAGTTTCAATTTGCATTTCTCTAATTTTAGAGATGTTGAACAAATTTTTATATATATTTGTTGACCATTTATATTTTTTTCATTTGAGAAATGTCTGTTTAGCCACTTTGCCCATTTACCAATTGAAATTTTTTTATGTTGTTAAATTTTGTAAGTTCTTTGTATATCCTGGAGATTAATGCACTGTCCGAGGTGAATAAAGCAAAGACTTTTTTCCTGTTCTATAGGTTCTCTGTTCAGGCTCTTAATTGTTTCCTTTGGTGTGAGGAAGCTTTTCAATTTGATGCCATCCCATTTATTGATTTTTCTCCTTTTACTTCTTGTGTGTTTAGGAAGTGAGTTCCTGAGCCAATGTGTTGGCATGTTGGGCCTACCTTTTCTTTTAGTAGGTGTTGGTTTTCTGGTCTAATTCATAGGTGTTTGACCCACTTTGAGTTGAATTTGTGCAAGTGAGAAGTTAGAGATTGAAATTCATTTGACTACATATGGATTTCCAGTTTTCCCAGGACCTTTTGTTAAAGAGACCATCTTTTCTACAACTTATGTTTTTGGCTCTTTAGTCAAGTGTGAGGTAACTGATTCTGCAGGTTTGTCTCAGTGTCTTCTACTCTAGCCCATTGGTCTTCATGTCTGTTTTGGTGCCAGTACTATGCTGCTTTTGTTACGACAGTTCTGTAGGATAATTTGAAGTCTGGTATTGTGATTCCTCCTGTTTTTCTTTTCTTGCTCAGGATTGCTTTGGCTATTCTGGGTCTCTTATTTTTCCAAATGAATTTCATGACTCTTTTTTCTAATCCTATGAAGAATGTCATTGGAATTATGATGGGTATTGAATTCACTCTGTATATCGCTTTAGGTAATGTGGCCATTTTGATAATATTAATTCTTCCTGTCCAAGAATATGGGAGAGCTTTCCATCTTCTACGGTCTTCTTCAATTTCTTTCTTTAGTATACTCTAGTTTTCATTGTAGAGGTCCTTCACCTCTTTCATTTTTTTTTTTAAACAAAAGAGACAAGATGAAACACACTTTTCATTCTATGTAATTAATATACAAAATATCCCCATTGCCCCTGGGAAATAGTACGTTCAAAATATACTTGATGAATGCTGAATATTAAAACATTACATGACATTGTAAAAATGGATTGAATAGAAGTGAATACAACATATTCTCCAAACTTCCAATTTTCCAAGAATATGTCAAACGTTGATAATACAAAAGTTTGAATCTATTTCTTTTTTTATTTGTTCAACATAGTCTTCCATTTAGGAGGGAATCGTTGCCACACAATCGTGAACACATGCATAATGACAGACCAAGCTGAGGTCAAGGGTGGAAAATCTTTCTTCCAAGTGATTTAATCTTTTGGTGATGCTTTTCATTGAGTTTTTAATTTGGTTTACTGACTCTTTCATTTTGAGAATTTCCATTTGTTTCTTTTTCAGGATCTGTATCTCATTATTGAAGTGGTTTTTCTCTTCCTATATTTCCTCTTTGTATTCCTTCCTTATTTCATCTTTTAGGTCATAGAACAATGTAAGTATGAATTTTCTAAAATCCTTCTCTGACATTTCTTCTGTTGTGCTGTCATTAATGTCTGAGGCATTATGGGTAGCTTGGGCTGCTTGGCTCCCTTGTTTCTTCATGTTGTTTGCATGTCTACCCATCTTTCAGTATTGTTCTGTTTTCTTCTTTTAAATGAGAGCTTACTTTTTGAGCTGCTTTTCCTTATAGTCTCTGCATTGGGTGGATTTCTGGATACTACCATTTTAATTCAATGTGTAACCTCTGCTAACCCTAATATCAGTTCCTCTTTAAGAGAAGCTATTGATACCTATTTAGTACAGTCTCTTCTAAGCCAACTCTTATTCTACCCAACCTTGTGAGAACAAAAGTTGGTTGTAATTGTTCTTGTCAGTTCCTCAAATTCAGTGAAATACGTATAATAAAAATTCTGGAACAGATTAAATGATTATTAATTTAATTAGTAACCGTACTATTACCTTAAACGAATACCAGAAGGAGGATGGGAAGAAGATTGGGTAAGTGGGAGAGGTAAAGTAGAGGGGAGGCAGAAAGATGAGGGTGAGAGAATGAGAGAGGGAGAGATACTAAGATCAATTAATTTACACCAATGTCAAAAGGAAAAGAGAGAGAGAGGGAGAGATACTAAGATCAATTAATTTACACCAATGTCAAAAGGAAAAGAGAGAGAGAGGGAGAAAGGAAAAGAGGGAGGAAGAGAGAGCACCTAATATAGTTACAGAACTTACACCAGGGTAAATAGAGATAAAGAGGAGCATTAGGTAAGTGGGATGTGCTTTTAAGGTTGGTGTCCACCCCTTTCCTCTGGTGGTTCACCTGGTTCTATATCTGCTTCTCTTTGGTCAGGTGCTCTGGATTCCCAGGCCACTGGTAGTGCCTTTTCCTGTTAGGCATCCGTAATTGGAGGAGTCTTTTCCTGGCTGGAGGATTGTGGGCTTTGTCTCAGTCCTGTGGGTGCACAGGTGTTAGAAGTGGAGAACTGGTGAATTCATACCTGAGTCAAAGCAAAGTTGGTTACCATGTCCAGTGGGTAAGTGGAGATTTGTGCTGGGAATTGTCAGCCTGAGTGTCTGCTGAGTGGGCCTTTACGCCCCTTGGCACTTTCCTGGGACATGAACACTCTCATCAGGAGCAAGTGGGGTGGGGGAGAGTGGGGAGTGGGCTTTAGTGATCCACCATGGATGGTGTTCTCTGTAGAAATTCTCTCCAGCTCAATTCCCAAAAGGCCCTCTACAGGGAGACTTCCCCTGGCTCACTTTGCAGGTTTTTGGACATTGGAATATTCTGTGTTTGTGTTTGTTCACTGAGGTGACTGGTGGGGCACTCACTGTATAATGGCTGACTCAGCCCTCCTTCAGGGTGGCTTCAAACTGATTTCAGTGTTTTCTCAAGTAAAATGTTTCCCCCTTTTATCATCACATTTTAAGTTATAAGTACCGCTCTGACCATTTCCTTGGGTGGGCAAGCTCAAGAGAGGGCTTTTGGTTCACCCAGCGTTCCTCTCTCAAGCAACCCTACTCCACACTTCCACTGTTCTGAGTTGGGAAATTAAGGCTCTTTAAGTTTATCTTCCAAACCCAAAGCCCTACCTACAGTCTCTTCAGGTGTCAGTTTAAGCGAAATAGAGTCTTATAATATCTTTCTTTTTGTCACCTACCTCTTCAGTTTAGTCTTTCTTTTCAGAGTCCTGCAGAGATCAGGAAATTGCTGCCTAGCTTGATTCTGCTGTGCTCTCCTCTCGTGGACAAATTCTTAAAATGTGGATTGAGTTGTATTTACCAAATACCCTGAAATACTCCAATCCTGCCATTTGCTGGTTTTCAGGGTGCCTAGTATTCTACCTAATGCTTTTATAGCACTTGACTGGTGGAGCAAAATGGAGCTTCTAACAACAGGAGCAGGATACTAGAGATGGATCCTAAGAATCTATTAATTTTAATTAATAAATTTTTTCCTGCAATAGGTGTGGGTAAAATGATATCAAATAAAGGTTCTCCTTAAAGTAGCCTGAAATAGAGGGATAATTGGAAGTAGAGATAGAAATAAAACATGATGAGACACGAGTTAATAATTGTTGAAGGTGAGTGAGAGATACATGGGCATTAATTATAATTTCTTCTTTTACATATGTTCAATATTTTTCATAACAAAAGCATGCTTAAAAGCTATCTGTTGTTTGCTTTTATTTTTCATGAATATAGTCCTTAATTTTTCAAACATTATGAAAGATAATTATGCCAAAGTTACATTATTTACTGCATGAACTTCTTATTATTTTAAAGAAATATTACTTCTCTTTGTTTTGTTTCATTTTGATATTTCTCTTCTCCCTTTCCTGGTGCTAATTTTTCTCAAATAGTTAGGAATATTGAATATTTATCATTTATTCAGTTTTCTGCTCATCTTTGTGAGAATCACTGTCGATTGACCTAGTTTGTCTATAATACCTATCTCAAAAGGCTGAGAGGGATGGATGATTGATAGAGCTGTATCCAGTGATCCAAGAGCTTAGGGGCTGTGCAATGGTGGTCGCCATATCTCCTGGAGGACTTGCCTAGGTCACTGCATTGCCTCTCTGGCTCTTATATCTCTACTGTTTCTTACATTTTGCATCAAAAGTGTAAATACAGGGGCTGGAGCAGTTGCTCGGCAGTTACAGAACTTGCCTGGCATGCATGAGTCCACAGGTTCAAACTCCAGCACCACGTACACAGCAGTGTCTGAGCAATGAAAGCCACATGAAAAACTTCATCAAGTTGATTCTGTCTTTGCCTTCTCTCTCTCTCTCTCTCTCTTTCACTATCCCTCTCTCTTAGAAAAATGTAAATACAGTGTGGTGTTGGAGAGTAGTCTTGGATATGGATAATTATCAACCTGTTTAGCCTCTCCAAATACAAACTTGACCTTAATGAAAGTTGCACAAGTCTTATATGCACAGATTCTTGCTTTTGAAGCTCCTTCCTCATGAACAGCCTTTATTCCATAATGGTTTTTTTCCTGTACATTTTTAGAGCTATAATTTTCTTCAGCTTTAATTTTTCATAAGTCTCATACTGTCTCCTTTCTGTCTTACATGGCCTTTTCCTGCACTGTTATAAATCAATTATTTGAAAAGAACATTTTTGTGTGAGTTGTGTCATGGCATTTGCGACAGGATGAGAGTCATGTGAGCAGCGTTCACTGGCTTGGTCCCTGCTTGCATTCACGGAGGTTTGCAATTCTACTGTTTGCAACTCATTTAGTAATCATTTCATCATCACATCCTGTTATCCTTTTGTCTCAGTTTGCTATTTCCTCCTGACTTTCTGTTTCTTCTGCATGCAATTGAAGATGCTAGAACCTTTGCTTCCAAGTTCGTTCTGGTTGATATACTAGACAGTTTTGACACACAAGCTTACCCATGGGTTAAGCTTAACTCGTCTTCTCAGAGGTAGAGCAGGAGAGCAGGTTGATTCAGTAGCTCAGAGTACGGTTCCCAGTCTCCAGTGTCTGCTGGTTGGTCCTGTCACAGGGCTTCTTGGACTGGTGCAGGAAGACACTCCTCAGTGCCAGCTGTTCCTCTAGCACTCACTGTCCTTCTCCTATGCTCTCACTCTAACAGCCTCACAGGATGAGGCCAAATCTCACAGAAACATTATGCCAAAGCCAGTATTCTTACAACTTCTAAGTTTCTATGCACAATCTGTTTGAGTACTCAACAACTGTTGGTTGTTTTCTGCAGGATTCCCTGAGGACTGGGGCTTGGTATGGGCAGATGAAAATCTACCTTTTCTGTCACAAAAGCAACATAGATTGACTAAAGGAAGAGGCCCAGTATTCTCAGTGTCACAGATTATCTGGGCCACAAGGTAGTGGTAAAAGAAACCTTCTCATGTTTTCTCATTCATGTTGAGTGACTTTTCCTATTTTATCCATCCTATCTCTAGGATAAATTCCTCTATGTGCTGAGAATAGTTCCCTTCTTGGAGTTTGTTTTTGGGTGTTGGTATGAGGTGTTTTGTTTTTCTTCTTTATTTTCTTGCCTTCTGCTTTGTATTTCCCTGTAAATTTCAAAATTTCTATTATTGCTTTGGTTTCTGTGTGTATCTTATTTTCATGATTTGCTTCCAGCACCCCTTATCAGAGGGTAATCAGAACAGCAATCAACCAAAGAAAAACTTCAAATAATGCTTCAGGCAATTTTAGCATATTTTTAGTACAAAGGTTATTCTCATTATGTCTGTCTCCAGCCTGGGTTACTGAGTCTCTGAAAAAATAAAACTACAGCCAAATATTAATTTTCTCTTTATCTTTTCCACTGGACCTAAAATGTAAAGTCAAACATATTTTCATATTTTATAAGACAAAATCCAACCAATATTCCAAACA